>VDFB02283667.1:0-12109 GCA_007258455.2 Sequoia sempervirens | reverse complement strand
CTTGGTCTTCATTATCTATCTCCATGTGCATGCCTTTAGATCTCTTGAATGCAACATCCTCTTCAAATGTAGCATCCTTGCTGATCTCTATCAGTTTCTGACCTGGAATGTAAATCTTGTAGGCTTTTGAAGACTCACTGTAGCCCACAAGTATTCCCTTCTTGCTAGATGATTCCAATTTTGTCCTTTTATCTTTAGGCACATGAACATACACATGACAACCAAAGATTCTCAAATGGCTTACTTCCAGCTTCACACCTGTGAAAGCTTCTTCAAGAGTCATGTTCTCCAA
Organism: Sequoia sempervirens; assembly: GCA_007258455.2. Lineage (NCBI taxonomy): Eukaryota > Viridiplantae > Streptophyta > Pinopsida > Cupressales > Cupressaceae > Sequoia > Sequoia sempervirens. The sequence goes on along the minus strand of VDFB02283667.1, from coordinate 11,817 downwards.
AATGCGATGTGGGCTCCGATTCTAAACATACACAGTTGTCCTAGATGCTTCAGCCCAAAGGAAGGTTTGTAGATATTGATCATGGATCATGGCTTTAGTTGCTTCTACAATGTATTTGTTCTTCCTTTCTGCAACACCGTTTTGATATGGATTGTAAGGGACACAAAACTCCCTCTTGATCCCAGCCTCGATACAAAAGTTACGGAAGCCTCCAGATATGTATTCTCCTCCGTTGTCTGATCTCAGAACTTTGATCCTCTTCCCAGACAAGTTCTTTACTTGAGCTTTAAATTCCTTGAATTTCTCAAGTACCTCCTCAGATTCTTTAGACTTTAAGAAATAAATCCAAGTCTTTCTAGAGTAGTCATCAATGAAAATTACATAATACAAGAAACCACTCAAAGAAGCGACATACATTGGACCACACAAATAAGAATGAATAAGATCTAGAATACATTTAGATCTACTTTCACTACTATGTAAAGGTCCTTTAGTATTTTTACCCAATGCGCATCCTTGACAAGTACCTTCATGCTCCTGGTTGAGTTTAGGAATGCTAGTGACCATCTTCTCCATGGTTGGAAGTGCTCTGAAATGAAGGTGAGCAAGTCTTCTGTGCCAAAGCTCACATGAACTGCTGGAATCATGCAACAAGGCCTACATAGGACGAGTGGAAAGTCTATAGAGACATTCTTGCCGAACACCAACCACTCGGGCTGACTTGATGCTAGAGTTCTTCGGCCATGCAAGAACTTTTCCTTTGGAGAATGCAACTTGATATCCCTTATCCTCTAAAGCTGAAATTGAGACAACGTTCGACTTGATGCTTGGTACAAATAGCACATCGCTCAACTGAAGAGAGATGCCAAAATCTAAGTGAAGAGAGGAGGTTTGAACACCTTTCACCGAATAGCATGCATCATCTCCAATTATAACTTGAACACTTGTATCTCTCTCCACCAAATCAGAAAGATGTTCTCTAAAACCAGTGATGTGACGAGAGACACCGCTATCAATCAACCAAGTTTTGCTATTTGTTGGAACATTTCTTGATAGGGCAGAATAAAATAGAAATCCACTTGAATCCTTTTGAGGAGAGATCTCACCCACATCCGCAATAGAGGCATGTTGTTTCGTTCTAGTTGGACAATCTTTCGCATATTGACCAAACTTGTCACATCTGAAGCACTGTATGTGGGAAAGATCCTTCTTCTTCTTAGATGCAGGAGCACCATCTGATCTTCTATCTTTATTCCTTTTGAAGTTGCCTTTCTTTCCTTAAGGCTCTTCCTTTCTTCTTTGAAGATTGAGCGGGAAGTACATGAATGTCTTCATTTGTAGAACTTTGCCCATTGCCTCTTGCTGCTAATCTTGATTCTTCTTGAATGCAATCTGCCCTCAAGCGATCAAACTTAGGTAGTTTTGATCTCCCATTGATGCCTTGGATAAATGGCTCCCAAGATTGAGGAAGACCATTAAGCGCCAACATAACCAAATCCTTATCATCAACCATATGCCCAATGGTAGAAAGCTGATCTCTCAACTTAGTGATCTTCATGAAGGAGGAGATGACAAAATCTCCTTTTGCCATCTTGACATGATGAAGCTGTTGCCTCAATGCAAGAGCTCTGCTTGTAATATTGATCTCATACATTTCCTCCAAGGTCTTGAACATTTCTCTTGCTGTCTTCAACTTAGAGGTAATCGACACAAGGTGGTCCTTCACAGAATCAACCAAAATCTTCTTCGCCTTAGTGCCATTCTTCTTCCATTGTGACTTCTCATTCTCATCGGAAGGCTCAGGAACTTTGCTTTCCACGAACTCAACAATCTCATTTTATTCTAATGCAATCAAAACTCTAAACTTCCAAGAGGTGAAGTTGGAAGCACCTTCAAGTCCATCTTCAACCTTGAGCTTGTTCACCATTTTTCGAAGATAAGATAGACGCAAGAAGATGAGAACAAGAGTGGAAGATAATGCTGCTTGTGTAAATCTGATCACGATCTTGCTTAAACCCGCTCTAATACCATGTTAGATTTAGGATCAGATATTAATAAGCAGAGTTTAATTCAAATTCAAACAAATAGACACAACATATGCCCTGGGAAAACCCTCCACTTGAGGGAGAAAAACCCAACAACAATATATCACTTATATATTGAATATGAATCAACAATGATCTTTACAACGAGGCCGATTATAAGGCCAAACAACAACACCAACTCAATGCAATATCTTGATGATAATATCGCTCTTCTAGATGACTATAATTCGGCCTCCTTGAAAACTTCAATCTGCTCTTGAAGGAATTCACACTTCTTATGAAATCGCACTATGATAGATGAATGTATGAATGAAAAATACAAATGAACAATGATCAACTTTAATATATACAAGAGAGAGAGAAGGATCGCGTCCTTTCAAAACATCATGTCGGCCTTCTGATATGAATCGATATGTCTCCATAAGGTGGCGAATAATAAAGTCGGCCTCAAGTAATTATTTATCAATAATTAAATATTATATTGTTTCTCAAGTGAAGCGCCTCTTCACTTTTGATATCGGCTTCAATAAATTGAATAGCCGATAAAGCTATATGAAATTTATTTCTTCAATTCGTGGTTGGAAGTGACGCCCAAAGCTGCTAACATTAACATAGGAAAGGAAGACTCATGAAATTGGGTAAGTATCGGCCCCTTGGAGAATAATGTTTCAAAATTTGGCTAAGTGTCAAAAAGAGTAATGTCAAGACAATTCCAAAATCTGCCCTCAATCATGATGGAAAATTTCTAAGGCATGAAGTGCCTAGAGGAGAGATGTGAGATGGCAAAGAGGCTTCCAAGTCCACCCCAAGTAAAGTTGACATTAAACATGGCACAAAGATGATAAAGTCAGCCCTAGCAAAAGAAAAATGGCAAGACAAGTATAAAGTCCACCCTGGCTAAAAGAGAGAAATAAAATGACAAAAAGTAATTAATTAGCCATGGGTAAATTAAATTTCGCCATAGTTAAATGATTTAAAGGGTTGGAAGAGGTTGGAAAAATTAACACTTGGAATTTTTTTTTATTATTTTCCAACACTTAGGAAAATATTCAACACTTAGAAAATTTTCGAGCTCAAAAAAAAAAAAATCGAGAGGATTTTGGCTGAGGATGGCGCCATGATAAAAAAATGGAAACTTTCTCTCTAAAATCTTCAGTGAAGACCAAGTTGCCATATTGGAAGAAATAAAACAAGACCAAATTCGATGAATTTAGAGAGAAAACACAAAAATCATTTGAACTTTCCAGCTTTATAAGAAGTTCGACCTTTCACTTTCAAATCATTCTTTTCTTGAGTTCGATTAAAAGTTTTCTTTTCTTTTAGAGTTGTGAAAGATAGAGTTTTCGAAGGGAGATTTTCTTTAATAAAGTAAATTTTCAAAGTGGAGAAGTAAATTCCTGAGCTGAAGGGCATAACTTCTGAAGAATAAGAGTAAATTTCTGAGTTAAAAGGTGTGCTTTTTCTGAATTTTGAAGTGATTTTTCAGAAGTTATAGTCGATTTGCAGTTGACATACTTCCAAAGGTTCAAAACGAGTCTGACAATCATTTACTGAGTACTTAGCCAAGTTCGCCCATTTTCAGCTTGATTTTTTCACAGAATTTATATGTTTAACAGGCTGAAAGTGAAATTTTTGAATGAAGGCTCAGAAAAATCAGAGTTAAAATCTTTAAAGTAATATTAATTCTTTTCATGTTTATTGTAGGTTAATGACCACCAGGGGAGAATCTTTGAGAAAGGTCTAGATGAAGTTCGTCAGCAAAGGATTGCAGTCAGAATAAAAAATCAACTCCAAATGGAAAAACATTACAAACACTAACCTTGGATATGTAGATTTCAAAGAATTCAAGAAAAGAATGTACGGACATGATGGATTCCTGCCGACACCAATTGCTCACTGGATGATGAGGAATGGTATTGTCCAGGCAGCCGGATTTCCATTAGCAGTAGAATGTGCTGAATTAATGGTTGAGTGCGCCATTCAGTACAATGTGCAAGAGAGGCAGATCATTGCGTCGGACGAGAGAATATTGGCTCATCTCGGAGAGTAGGCAATCCGAGAAGCATTTGGCATATTGAGCTATAACTGAACTTCATACAAAACCAAGGAAGATGCCAAAAAACTCTATGAAGACCAATTCAAGCTTTGTGCCACAAATATTAATAAGTCATGGTTGGAGAAACCAAGGCCTTCCATCAAGAAGATGCCAAAGAAGCTACTTCGCACAGACTTCAAGGAGGAGTATGGAGATATTATTTTACTATTAAATAGAATAATGGGCAATCCTCAAGGCGTGCCATTCGAGACATGTATGTACTACTTCATTGACGAAATCACCTCAGGTGTGAAAATGTTCAATTGGTCCCGGATAATTAGTGACAATCTTCATGACCAGTTAGTCAATTTGGAAAGGACAAAATATTTTCACATGAGTTCTTACATCGTCTATCTACTGGCCAGAACTTACAGATATACAGGACTAATCTGCAAAGGCATGGTAGGCAATGGTGAGAATGAATTTAAGTCATGATTGTTACCCGCAATTACAGCTCTGCAAAAAATCCCACTTTAAGAGAGCGCATGATGCCTTCCTAATGGACATCACTAGAATTTTGCAAGGAGGAATGCATCAAAGGCTTACTTGTGAGGCCAAGAGCCTGATTAGCAAGTATGGATCTTGGTTTATCCAGTTTCCGAGGTTCACCTACATAAGAGTTCAAGGGTTCACCAGATGTCCTTACCGACTTCCGATCTATCCCACCAACAAAATCGTCTTGCTTGAGGTACTTAAACAACTGGAAACATACCAAGGCTTCCAAAGAACAAAGTAGAAGGCAGTCGTCACCTTTCCGTTCTTCATTGGGAATATGCAAGAGTCTTGTCCATCGACACAGGCAACTGAAAGTGCCAGGTTAGAAATGCAATGGTACCCTTTGACATCTTATCGGTCTAGAGCTGACTTTGATCCTCATCACCACATTGGGGTCGTGAATGGAAGGAAGTACAAACATAAGGTAGACCTGGAGGATTTATGGGCGAACGCTGCAGATGAATATGACGTCAGGAGAAGACTGTGGTCTAGACTGTCGATGAACCTGATCGGAACAATTGAACTCTTCCGTGTGCCTGATCAACTGGAGGATGATGGAGAGTATATTCAACCAGGCTTTGATGAGAGTCGGCCTCTTCCTCCTGTAAGATGGTTGGAACCAGAACTAGCAGATTTAACCACCTTGATGAGGCCGGTTGTCAAGTATCTCGCGAATGGTGCGGATCAACAACCAAGAGCTACTGGCGAAAGAATGTGATTTTGACTTTACTACTTTAATGGGTGCTAACCTACGCCCTTTCCAAAGTGCATCCCTCGCTAGGACTTTTCACATCACTCCCATTCAAAACGGGACTCTAATTTTTCCCCATTCGGTCTTGTTGATGTGTTTTTCGTGACCTAACCAAACAGCGGAACAAAGTTTCCCAACGGATACCCTATTCCCTCTTGAACAAAGTATTCAACATGCTAAGATTGCGAGTAAGATCATGTTTTCAACTCCAAGGTTCCTTAAATGCGAATAGGCTCAGTTTGGTTGATGTGTTTTGCTGTGTTCTTACGAGGGGACTTACGCAATTGTTCAGACTTCTCACAGTTAGCAGCTGATATATGATTTGAAGGGGTTCTTGCGCGTATGATTTGGCAATGTGGTTCGTTTTCCTAAAAACTAATCAGAAATATACGGAAAGTAAAAGAGTATAAGGCCTAAGAAACTTATATTCTACTCTAAATGCAGGATATGTGGGGCTTCGTTTCAATAGACTTCAACCAAATTTCGCCTAGCCTCACGTCGGACAGCCTCAGTAAAATCGGTGCAATTTTCAAAGGGACAATAAAAGATGTTCAAATTATGACTCAACATGCATATACCATCACAGTCTTTATGCATATATAAGCATACAAACTGGCTAAATTGAAGTTAAACACAAGATAATTCCAAATAATTTAGCGAACTTATCATCAACAAGCTGCTAGTGGTATGGAATGAAAGAAGCTACCTCAACAAAAATGCCACACATCAAAGTAAACTAATTGCATGAAAATTACGCTACTTGGATACGAAAGGAAGAAGAGACCTTGCTAGCTATTCATGACAAGACTAATTCCACCATCAATGAAAAGATCTATTATCATGAAAAGTGTTACACAACAATCTCCACAAAAGTTTTCAAAGGGAAAACTTTCTTTCTTCTCCACACTATGCAAAATGTCTACAATGCTCTACTCTCTAGCTCTAGCTCTAATGCTAATGTCCAATCTCACACAATGTCTACTGTCTAATGAATTACAAATGAGGGGGACTCCCCCTTTATATAGCTAGCCAAGTCCCAAAAGACGGCTAGGGTTACAATTAATAGAGTGGCCAGAATCGTGCCACCTCAGCCCTAACCCTAAAAACTGCTAGAATAGGGAGTGGTACATTAAATGAATCAAAGATTCCCACTCACTCCCATAAATAGTAAATGTAATAAATGCCCATATTCAATCTTCTAGAAGATCCTCGTCCAGTAGTTCGTTCCCACTTGCCTTCTCTCTGACTGCCAACTCCACGAATCTGCCAAGTACTTCAACCTCCGAATCTAAAATGGGTGGAAATTACACCTTAACCGGAAACTTCAACATCTGGATCGCATCGCTCGTGCCTTGTAAAAGATTTTCTCCAAGCAATCAAGGAGTCCTGCGTGTTCTGGATCAAAGTGGAGAAAGTAGAAGTATTTTCGAAATCATCTTGCGCAAAGGTCTTAACATCTGCAAAGAAAGGCACCAGCAAACCCCTCAAATTATCAAAATTAACTTCATCTGGATTCAGCTGCCTAGCAAATATAGCCTCAAAGGTATTCTGAACTCCATCTATAATGTTAATATAGTCTTATGTATCGAAGGCCGAATCCGCTTAGGCCGTGATCGTAGGCTTACTCGCGGATCATTTAAGAATACTAATTTAGAATCATATCGTCATTCTCAAGGAATGACATCTCCATCAATCAAGACGAATGGCATTACGCCTCATAATGCCTCTTTAAGATTTAGATCATCTATTCTATATAGATGGAAGCATCGCCTAAGCATGATCCATCACTTCCATCCGCGCTGCTAAAAATACTTTTGCAGGAGGCTCGTTTGAAAGGCAAAGCAAGGTCCCTCCATAAACTTCAGCCTCTGCATCTAACCCCTCGCGGATTCCACTTGTCCACTTTGTGCCATTTTTCCTAACTCCATCAAGCCACTGATCGACTCTCTAGGTATCTCCGCCGGAGGCTCTATCACTGGAACATCCTACCCCCGAGAACGAGACAACTGCTGAACATATCCCATTAAAGCTTTGTGTTCTCCTTTCAACTTCTATACTTTCCTTCCTTCTTGAATAACCCTCGTCTTTGAGGGAAAGGTAGGAGTTATCACACTCCTCTACGATCTGAGCACTAGTAGGACGTCCCAAATCTAGAGTCGTGAACACATAATTTTCTGGCAATGCTTCATTTCGGTCACACTCAACTCGTGGCACAGCTACATTAAGGGTGCGAGAGCCATCCTCTTCAGTGGATATCTTCGAAAACTTTCTTGCTTTCTTCTTCGGTGGAGGGCACTCCATTCGTTCATAAATTCCTTCCATCTCAACCGGGCTGGATCAATTTCCTCGCTGGGGCTTCTTCTCATCCTATCCTTAAGCCAATCAGGCACATCATATTGTATATCAAAGGGCTGCTGCTCCTGTGCCTCTACTTCTCTAACTTGTTCAACTTCATCATTCTGGCGAGGCTCATCGTCCTCAAGTGGCTGAGTGTCACCTGACACTATATCATCATCATCGTTCATGGCCACCTCCAACTCCTACTGAAATTGAGGGTCAGTAATAGTCCCCTCATCATCCTACCATCAAATCACTGTGCAGCGACACTCCGCTTAACCGACTGCGGAGGTCAATATTATCCCCGCACTAATTTGCACTGATTCAAACGCAAACTCTGATCGTGCAAAATAAAGAGATCTCCGTATAATTCTGGAGGTTTTGTCTCCAATGGTGATGCAACTGTAACTCGTGGAGGCTCTGGCTGAGTGGGTTTCTGTCGAACTATCTCTTTCTTTCTGGACTGCGGACCTCGTGTAATTTGTTTCTTTCTGCCTGTGGTGGGTGTCCTGTGATCTCCCATCATATTGTAAGTCAAAGCAATTGACCTACTCTTCAACTGGGCTTCACATCACGACCTGTTCCAGCGCCCTAGTAAATGTCAAGGACCGGATAGAGAGAGTATCTAAAATCTGCACCCCGGCTCAACAACCGGAGGAAGTGGATATTCCTAAACAGTCAGCATAATCGATGGACAACATCCATATCCTCTCACCACCGGTCCGAACCGTACCACTTCGCGACTCCCCCGACCAAGAAGTGCATGAGCAAAGTCCCAGAAAACATCCCTCTTCCTCATCACTTCAATCTCACAAGCTGCATCAGCCCAATAACTTTCAATGGTGGCTCCTTTATGTTTAAATTCTTCTTCCCACAAACAATCAATTTGATGCTTACGATGCGTGGTCATATAGTAAGGTTTAATTTGTATGATATGAGAAATGATAAACTGTCACTTTCAAATTTCTTTAGCCGCCTATTGAAGTGCCGACACACCTCTCATCCCAGCTGCTCCATGACAATTCGGGAAATTCTATTCCTCCCCTTTCTTCTTCGACTTTAATGCAAGCAGCTTCACCTTGATAACTCTTTAGCATCATTATTCTATCTCAGTACTTAGCATATGGGTAATGCATGAGAAACCTCGCGTTCTAACATAAGAAAAAATCTCGAAATTGGGTGGTATGGAACCAACACCTACACTTCTAATTATTCTTGGGCAATTCCCCTCGAGATTCTACATGTAACCGGCCCCCTACAATCTCGCGATGGCATGGTGAAAGACCACGATTAATGCTTGAAGTTTGTTGTGCCTTGGCGAAATTCAAATCGCGACGCGCAATTTTGAACTGATGAGAGCCACAGCCGACAGGCTCCTTGTAAGATATTCCCCTGTACTTCGTCATCCGTGCCAACATATAAATGATGTAGGAGCTCATGTAAAACGTCTTCGTTCTTCTCAAGTTCAGGAGCTGCTCATGTAAATTATCGCTTATCATCTCAGCCCAATTGATATAGTCTTTCCCTTCTAGCACCGGGTTGATGTAGTAAAACATCCAAGGCTCAAAAATGAATGACTGTGCACAACCTCCAACCCTGCTTAGCATCATGATGAGGTCACAGTACTCTTGCTTCAAGTCATCCGCTATGATCTGTTTTGGCAACTTCGTTCGAGAAGGCTTAGGAGTGCTCATCCAGTGGGTGTTAATTGTATCCATGCATCTTTCGAAAGCAGAAGCATACATCCGCTCTGCTCGCTCTCTGGATTTATAAATCATGTTCCTGTGCACCGGGATCCCGAAAGCTTCACTAATGGCTGGCGGAGTAAGATTAGCTAGCACTTGGCCATCTGGTGACATGATCGACCGGTGATCCTTCTCGTAGCAATTAGCGCACTCCATCATCAGCTCCGAGCATTGAATGGCTGGCGGAAAACCAGCAGCTGCATATAGTCCGCTTCGAACAATGTTGTGCGAAGTGGTCGAAGCCCGATGACTTCCAATTCCAAACATCCTGTTCTTGAAGGTCTCCAGGTTGACAGAGCCCAGGTTAGTGTCCGTCAGCTTGCCCAGCTTTGAAATGAACTTTGATTCCGGCATGAACGTCTTACTCAGCTTCTTGATCACAGCTTGTCTGGAGGCACCATTGTCCTTGCCAGTCGTCCTTGCCTCAGCCATCTGCAAACAATAACATTCATCAGCAATTTAAAATAAAAATAAGATATTGCATTGGGGCTGCAGTCGACTTCTAGAAGCTGCAATAACTCTTGTGTTTGCAAACCTCTGCTTCTCCACTAATAGAATCGAACTTCAACACTTAGAAAATTTTCTAAGTAAGCCTCGGCCTTCAGCACTCTTAATCAATGTCAATCAGCAACTCGAACTTCTATAACTTCACACTTTATATCAGTAAGCAGCAATCAGCAATCAATCAATTTGCACTTTGAAAACTCTCAGCAACTTCACCTCAAGGCGTCCTCCTTCAGCAGCCTCGGCAACTCTCAGTCTTAGCAAAATTTCAAACTCTTGAAGCCTCAGCAATACTCAGTCCTCAGCAACTCACTCAGAGCAAGTCGGCTCCTCCAGCTGTGAAAAATAAGTGAGAAGTTTCTTCATTTTATAGCCAAAATTCGAATTCTAGAAGGAGCCAATTTTAGCCAGTGCATTAAACTTCCACTACTCCATTTCAAAAATTCGAATTCTCCCTCTCTGGTATTTCTGACACTTGTCTCTGGACGTCAGGAATCTTATTCTTCTAGAAATTTGACTTTGATTGGCATCTTTGAATTTGTTTTCGAAAAATTTAATTTTAAATCCATCCTTTTAACTCACCAGCCGGAGCTCAGTCACTTGAAATTCGAATTTTAACTCTTCATTACCTCTGGAAAATTCATCTTCAAAGAATTCCATCAAAATTATCTAGGCAACTCATCTTGAATTCATCATTCGAAAAAATTCATTTTAAAAACACATTTTATTCATTTTTGCCTTGAAGGATTTTAAAATTTCCCTTAGGAAAATTCACAATTTGAGCACTGATTAAATTCTTCACTGAAAAAGTGCCGGCGAAGTGCGGAAGACTTGGAAATCCATCTATCATTGCGAATGTTCAGTACCCAGAAGAGAATTTTCTTCAGAACGCCTCGAATCCATGGGTACCCAACGAACGGGTTCATTTAATTTTTGAATTTTGAACCTTTAGAAAATATTATTTTATCAAATTAAAATCCATTCTTCGCCTATGATCATTCTGTGTTGCTCCAAATTGAAGAACTTCGAATTCATCTGCATTATCATCATTCTCTGACTTCATCACTGAGAAAATTTGCTCGGGCTTCGAAAAATTTCATCACCTTGAGTTCTAGGCGTATTTTCTGAGAAGAAAATAATTTGCCTTAGAAAATATTTTAATCATTTTGCACTCTGAGAATTTGCCTTAGAAAATTTTGTTTCATTTGCCAGTGGTAGAGATTTTATCAACTTCATTTAGAAAATTTTACTTAGAGGCGCCTTGCACATTTTATTCTCACTTGCCACTTGCATTTCACTCCACACTTAGGAAAATATTCCAACGCCTTAGAGAAATTTCTCACTCACCACCTTAGGCGTAAATCATACTTGAAGAAAATCACGCCTTGGCATTTTACTTCCAACACTTTTAAAAAAATATTTCATTTTTTACTTGAGGCGCCTAGCACACTTGAAGAAAATCACGCCTTAGCCTTTATCTTCATACTTCACATGCCTTAGGAAATTTTTCTAACACCTTATAACTCCCATCACCCTTGGCGCCTATAGCATGCAAGAGGGAAATTTAAAATCACGCCTAGGAAAGCATCTATCATCCTCCACCTTGAGCGCGCCTAGCATTTACCTCACATTGACCACGCCTTGAGGTATTTTCACCTTGTTCACCACTTTCATTTACTTTCTACACCTTAACTTGGGCGCATTTGAGCTAGGGAAGAGGATGACTCTTCAACTTCCGTTTTTTGTCTTCACATGCTTGTTTTGGGCGCATTTCACCCCTTGAGGAGGACGAATTCCTTTGACTTGTTGACCCTCTTCTAACTTGAGCGCATTTTGTGTAGGTGG
>VDFB02283666.1:0-46623 GCA_007258455.2 Sequoia sempervirens | reverse complement strand
ACTCCCATCACCTTTGGCGCCTATAGCATGCAAGAGGGAAACTTAAAATCACGCCTAGGAAAGCATCTATCATCCTCCACCTTGAGCGCGCCTAGCATTTACCTCACATTGACCACGCCTTGAGGTATTTTCACCTTATTCACCACCTTCTTTCACTTTCTACATCTTAACTTGGGCGCATTTGAGCTAGGGAAGAGGATGACTCTTCAACTTCCGTTTTTTGTCTTCACATGCTTGTTTTGGGCGCATTTCACCCCTTGAGGAGGACGAATTCCTTTGACTTGTTGACCCTCTTCTAACTTGAGCGCATTTTGTGTAGGTGGAGGATAAAGAACTTTGACTTGTTGACCCTCTCTTTCCTTGGGCGCATTTTGATGCATGAGAAGGATAGGCGCATTTAGAGGGGTGAGGAGGATATCTTTCATGCCTTAGAAATTTTTTTTTTTTTTCTATCAACCTTGAGCTGGGCGCATTTTGCTATAGGAGCAGGATGATTTTTGTTGACTTCTTTGACTTTTATCACCTTTGGGCGCATTTTGGCCTGTGTGAAGGATGAACTCACACTTAGAAATTTTTTCAACCTTCTTGAGCTTCCCTTGGGCGCATTTTGGCCTACCTGCAGGATAAAACTCATTGACTTTTCTTTGACTTCTTGTGCCTTGGGCGCATTTTGGCCTGTGTGAAGGATGAACCCACACTTAGAAATTTTTATGCCTCCTTACTAGCTGGGCGCATCCTGCCATAGCAACTGGATGAAGCTCCGAACTTAGAACTTTTTCCTCATTTTTCGCCAGCTTACGTGCCCTGCTATTTTTAGTAAGCCTTCTCAATTTTGTACCTCTGATGCTCAGAACGACTTGAAATTTGAATGAGGCGCTCCTCACCACGTGACCTTACTGTCAACATCAACGCATGCAGCTGACTTGCTATTTTTAGCCAGTTTCTGAAGGTGGGTTACTATAAATAGTAACCTCTTGTTTTCACATCTATTTTCGTTCGAACGAATTTGAATTTGAAATCGAGCGCCCTCACCACGCGACCTTACCGGTCAACATCAACGATGCGTACCGACGGTTATTTTAGCTGCCTAACTGGACTTACTATAAATAGGTGTCTGCTTTGACTTGAAATTTCACCAGCCAGATGTTCGGCGACGACCGTGGTTTATAACGCCGGGGCGTTCTCGCCAATTTTATGCCTTCTTTTGGGTCCCGGTTGAAACTTAATTCGCTTCCGGTGATGGATTGGAAATGAACTCGTTTCCTTCGCTTGTAAGAAATCGCTATCACCGCGATTCCCAACTTTCATTGGGAAGCCACCGTCGGACCCACCTCGCTAAAAATAAGTTCCTTAATTTGAGTGAATATTCGCTTGGTGACACCATCGTAAGCTCTCGAAACCCATCGAATCACCCGACATGCAAAAGAAACTTCGACATGCAACCCTAAAAATAGCCTCTAAGACCGACTGTGTTGTCGCCCCGCTTTGCACGTTACACGCCGGGCTGTCCTCGAAAACCCGTATGTACCGCCGGAGCATGCAAAAAGAAGAACTCGCGATCCAACTGAAATTCATATCCAGTTTAGAGATTGCTAAAAATAGTAAGTTGCCTGTTTTTGCTCAAATTTTGCAAGCGAGTAGTCTGATGTGCTCTGAATGCCGTGTGACAGTCGGAATTTCAAAAATGCTGACGAACTGCCTGTAATTTCGCACTTACTAAAAATAGTAAGTACCTCAAAATTCGCTAAAAATCTGTTGAAAGCTTGTTGGAAGCACACTGATAACGATGTTAGTCTTCATTTTCAATATATTCACTTTATTCGACCTTGGACTGACCAGAAACGATGAAACCCTAATTTTCAGACTTGGTCAATTTCATGCTTAAATTCAACGACAAAGAAGTCCCCGGAAAGATAGACAGTAGAAAAGAGAGACAACAAAACGACCGAAAAGCAAAGCCAAAATTAGGGGGTCCCCATTTGCAATGGGGCGATGTGTGAAAAACGTCACAACATCACTATGGTCACTTTGAATTCCTAGTCATGCCATTTGGGTTGACAAATGCTCCTGCTACCTTCCAATCTTGTATGAACAGAGTCTTTCAGAAGGAGTTGAGGAAGTTTGTGTTGATATTTTTTTATGACATCTTGATTTTCAGCAAGACATGGGAGGAACATCTCAAGCACTTGGAGGAAGTGCTTAGCATCCTAGAATCTGAAAGCTTGTTTGCCAAAGAATCCAAATGTGAATTTGGAATGAAGGAGCTACTTTACCTTGGCCACATAATCAGTGCGGAAGGAGTGAAGGTTGATCCTGAAAAGATCAAGGCAATTGTTGATTGGCCACCTCCTGAGAACTTGACTCATTTGAAAGGGTTCTTGGGTCTTTGTGGATTCTACAGAAGATTTGTAAAGGGTTATTCACAGAATGTTGCTCCTCTTACTGACCTCACAAAAAAGGGGGCTTTTTGTTGGTCAGAAAAGGCTCAGAGTACTTTTGATAAGTTTAAGAAGATAATGAGTTCTTGTCCCGTTCTAGCTATTCCAGATTTTTCCAAGCCCTTCGAGCTACAGTGTGATGCATCTGGTGAAGGTGTTGGGGCTGTTTTAATGCAAGATAAGCATCCCATCGTGTTTGAGAGCAGAAAATTAAGAGGAGTTGAGAGGGCCTACTCTATCTATGACAAGGAAATGCTTGCAATCATGCATGCATTAGCCAAGTTCAGACAGTACTTGGTGGGGAGCAAGTTTGTGGTCAAGACTGATCACAATAGTCTCAAGCACTTCATGCATCAGAAGGATTTGAACGAGAGGCAACAGAAGTGGGTGAGTAAGCTTCAAGCTTACGATTTTGACATTGAGTATGTCAAAGGTAAAAACAACATTGTGGCGGATGCTCTATCTAGGAGACCACATTTGAGCTCATTATGTGAGCTTACTGCTGATTGGAAGAACATGTTGCTTGCTGATTATGCCAAAAATCAGTTCGCAACCAGCATCATTGAGGGTACTTTTCATGATGAAAGGTACAAGGTGGTTGAAGGGTTGATACATTACAAGGGTAGAATCTTTTTGGTGGATGATTCTAAGCTCAAAAAGAAGATTTTGTTGACATTTCATGGCATTCCACTTGCTAGTCATCAGGGATTCTTCAAGACATATAGGCAGATCCGGGAAAGATTTTCTTGGAAGGGTTTGAAAGGAGAAGTTCAACATTACATTCAGGAGTGTCCCACTTGTCAGATGAACAAAAATGAGCATACACTACCAGCTGGTCTGCTGCAACCTCTTCCCATTCCCAATTAAAAATGGGAAAGCATCTCAATGGACTTCATCACTGGTTTGCCCAAGGTCCAAGGGAAAGACTGTATCTATGTTGTAGTGGATAGATTAACAAAATTTGCTCATTTCTTTGCCATTACCAGCTCTTTTTCAGCAGTTCAAGTTGCAGATCTGTTTTTTCAGGAGGTGTTTAGAATACATGGGCTGCCAAAAAACATTGTGAGTGATAGGGACAACAAGTTCCTAAGCACCTTTTGGCAAGAGGTCTTCAGAATGAGTGGTACAGTGCTTACTCCAAGCACTAGTTATAACCCTCAAACTGATGGGCAAACAGAGATAGTGAACAAGTGGTTGGAAGGTTATTTGAGGAACTATGTTTCAGAACAGCAAAGAGCATGGGTGAAATGGCTTCACATAGGCGAGTATTGCTATAATTCTTCTTTTCACATGTCAATAAGGATGTCACCTTTCATGGCTCTTTATGGTTATGCGGCTCCTAGCTTTGTTGATTTGGTGTTTGGTGATAGCAAAGCCCCACAAGCCAAGGATTTATTCCAGCAGAGTCAAGATATTTTGAAATCATTGAAGAACAATCTTTACATTGCACAGAATCAGCAGAAGATGTACGCTGATCAGCGGCGTGTTGAGCGCTCTTTTGAGGTTGGAGATATGGTTTATCTTCGACTTCAGCCTTACAGACAGTCTACTCTCAAGAAGAGTGGGGCTGAGAATCTCAAACCTCGCTTCTATGGTCCGTTCAAGGTTATCAGAAGGGCGGGAGCAGTAGCATATGAGTTGGAGCTACCTTCGAGTAGCAAAGTACACAATGTCTTCCACGTGTCTCGCCTCAAGAAGGCACTTGGACACAAAGTTATTGCTTCATCATAGTTGCCACCTTTGGATGAAGAAGGATAGTTAGTTTTGATTCCTGAAGAGATTCTTGATTCCAGAGAGCGTTCTTTGAGAAATAGAACAATCAGAGAATATTTGGTGAAGTGGAAGAACTTGCCTATGGAGGATGCGACTTGGGATAATGGTGACATTCTGCAGCATCCGGGTTGCGATTGCTTGAGGACAAGCAATCTTGGGGAGGGCGGACTGTAATGTCCCCTTCTCGAGCATGACTTTTTCTGATTGACCGTTGGCCTATTCTGGAGACCCGTAGGCTTCTCAGTCGTGAAATTAGGGTTTCTTGGTTGGTGGTTTCTTTTGCTCACGGATTGGTGATTGAACTGCGGATTCCTTCTGGGTTTTTCGTGAGCTTCTTGGTGATGTATTTTTCTTGGCATTCTGAGCACTTTCATGAATTTACTATTTTTAGTAAATTCTATTTTTGGCTGTGGTCCTGTTGGTTTCAGCACGGTTGGCTTTCTACTTCAGACTGTTCAGTTGGCTTATTCATTTTTGGCTTGGGGGCACAATTGGAGAGATAAGTTCGAATTATTTTAATAAAGTCATGTTTTAATGTTATATTTTGTTGTTGACCACCCCCTTAGCCTAGTGATTGAACTTAAGTTGTTTTTAAATGTGGTCTTTGAGGGGTGGCGCCTCATGGGGATATTTTATGTTTTTCTAAGGCTCAAAAAACAAATACTTGAAATGGACGCCTATCTTGGAGGAGTTTTTAATTAAAGTCAAAATAACCTTGAAGGAAATGGGATGCCATCTTTGGAGGGAAAAGGAGTTATTTCAAATTTGAAAAGCAGGGTTTTTAGAAGCTTCTGGAGAGTCTTCACAAAGTTATAAAAGGAGGTCTTGGTCTTCATTTGCATCATCTGATATCTTGAGTAATGTTATGCTGCCGAAATGGTGTTGGACTGCTTCGAGGAATGAATGCCTCCTAGCTTGGCTCAACTTCGTGCTTGTGAGATAGCACCTAGTGGAGAGGTTTGCTTGTTTGGAGTGAATTTTGTAGTGAGGATTGCTTGTTGTGAGTTATTGCATTTGTAGTTCAGTTATTTGCATTTCATGTTATTTTTTGGAGTTGCTGATAACATAGCAGATTGTAGTTTTCATTCATATTTCAAAAATACAAAAAGATATCATTCTGGGTACTGCATATTTCAATCTGTCTAGGTGGGGCGACCCTCTCTGTTAAGTTCTATAATTTTTAAGTAAGAATTGAATTTTATTTAGTAAAATCGTCCCTCTTGGTGGGCCGTAACATCCTTGCTGCCTTGGGATTTGTGCAAGAAATAATTAAGGGGTATTTGAGGTGTTTGAGGTTTCCTATCTTGGTCGCCATACTTCTCAAGGTATTTTGCATTTGATTTCACTTCATTCGGGTGGGTATTGAGTGAGATATGGGCATTTCATTGAGGAATTAGAGTGCTGGTCTGATATTCATGTTGCTGGTCTGTCATATCAGACTTGAGTAAATTGTGTATGAGTGAAGAGTGGGTGTTAGGACTTCATATTTGATCTAGTGGATGACATCTTTACTATTGCAGCACTTTGTGGAGCTCTAATCTTTGATCTTGTAGGCGTTCTTCAATATTTTGTAAGCTGCACAGTAGTACTGTCAGCATCTCTTCTAAATCTTGTTTTCATGCTTTGTAATTGCCCACTGAATAAGTGGAAGAGGCTGGCTTGCCGCCTGTTTACTTGAATTGCATTGTAATATCTTAGGTCTCCGCCATATGGTCGCCTCACCTCCATCCTGGATTGAGTAGCACATACTTGGTGTTGAGTTGCTTTCAGTATTGTAATAGATAGGGATCCTCTGACCATATGCTCGCCGTCATCTGGCGCATTCTTGGTTAGAGTTCTTTGTATCAACATTTCTTTAAGATCCTCTAACCAATGCTCACACCTTGCCCACATCGGGATCCTGGTGTACATTCTGGTTAGAGTTGCTTTCAGCATCGTTTTGGTTTAGAGCTAACCTTAACGGGTGCGTGTTGATTGTAACTTGCAATTGAAAATCGAAAAAAATTGGCTCGGTATATTTCATCCTTGGACAGGGGTTCCTCCTCCTTGGATATTTTGTTGTTAACAATTATCATTTGATGCTGTTTAATGAATTGTCTTTCAGCCTACACTTTGGAGAGGTGTCGTCACCTCCTCGGGAATCCTGTTAGCCAAGTCATCGTACTTTTTTGTTTCTAGTAAGTTGTTTCCCAGCCTATACCTCGGACAGGAGTTCCTCCTCCTTAGCAAGTCTGAGATCCATCTTACCGTAAAGAATGTTTGCTTGCATAAAGCCTTATTCCAGCATAGATCTAAGAGTTCAGATCCTCGAACTCATTCTGGCAAGACAGTCGGACCAAGTAATCCAACCATCCATTCCCGCTCCTATGCCCTCATGCTCTATTTATCTTGGGGAGATAGGATAGATTAAAAGCTAGTTTAGTCGTGTTGGAAATTGTGCCTCAACTTGCTAGCTTGCATCTCTGTTCAAGTCTTCATTGTCAGTCGATTGCTGGAGTTCCTAAGTTTGTAACCTTGTCACGGAGTTTGGAAGTTTCGTAACTTCCCAACTGACCGGTCTCCTTCATTGTCGCGCCATCGGTGATTTTTGTAACTTAAGAACCTTGTCGCGGAGTTTGGAAGTTTCATAACTTCTCGACTGACCGACTTCCTTCATTGTCGCAGCATTTGGGAACTTGCTAACCAGCAGTGGGAGTTACGAAGTTTGTGTTTTCTTCGACTGGGCGACAGTGGTATCGGCTTGTCGTGGGGATCAGTAAATTCATAACTTGTATGCGATGGTTATGAAGTTAACATTTTGAGCAACATGCCAATGGATGTGGTCTCGCCGACAGGTATACCTTCGGTGAGAACTCTTGGCGATAGCGTTTCTCTCGCCGACAGTCTTTTTTTGGTATGAGCTCTTGCCGATAGCGTTGGTCTTGTTGACGTGGTTTTTGTGACCGCACCAAACAGCAGAACAAAAATAGTTTGGGGCTACTCCGTTCTCTCTTGATCAAAGTATTCCGTGCGCTAAGATTGCGAGAAAGTTCGCACGTTCAACTCCAAGGTTCCTTAAGTGCGAATAGACCCAGTTTGGTTGATGTGAGTTGCTGTGTTCTTACGAGGGGACTTACGCAGTTGTTCAGACTTCTTGCAGTTAGTAGCTAATATATGATTTGAAGGGGATTCCTGCGCGTATGATTTGGCAATGTGGTTCGTTTTCCTAAAACTAATCAGAAATGTGCAGAAAGTAAAAGAATATAGGGCCTAAGAATTTTATATTCTACTCTAAATGCAGGATATGTGGGGCTTCGTTTCAATAGACTTCAACCAGATTTCACCTAGCCTCGCGTCGGACAGCCTCAGTAAAATCGGTGCAATCTTCAAAGGGACAGCAAAAGATGTTCAAATTATGACTCAACATGCATACACCATCACAACGATGCATATAAGCATACCAATCACAATTGAAGTTAAATACAAGATAATCTCCAGTCGACCACGCAAGGCGAACTTATCATCAACAAGCCGCTAGTGGTATGGAATAAAGCGAAGCTACCTCAATAAAACACCACACATCAAAGTAAACTACTTGCATGAAAAATTAAGCTACTTGGATTCGAAAGGAAGAAGAGACCTTGCTAGCTATTCATGACAAGACGAATTCCACCATCAATGAAAAGATCAATTATCATAAAAAGTGTTACACAACAATCTCCTCAAAAATTTTCAAAGGGAAAACTTTCTTTCTCTTCCACACTATGCTAAGCAAAATGACCTACTATGCTCTACTCTCTAGCTTTGGCTCTAATGCTAATGTCTACTGAATTACAAATGAGGGGGACTCCCCCTTTATATAGCTAGCCAGGTCCCAAAAGACGGCTAGGGTTACAATTAATAGAGTGGCCAGAATCGTGCCACCTTAGCCCTAACCCTAAAAACTGCCAAAATAGGGAGTGGTACATTAAATGAATCAAAGATTCCCACTCACTCCCAAAAATAGTAAATGTAATAAATGCCCATATTCAGTCTTCTAGAAGATCCTCGTCCAGTAGTGTGTTCCCACTTGCCTTCTCTCTGACTGCCAACTCAACAAATCTGCCAAGTACAGCCTCAACTTCCTGAACTGAAATCGGTGGAACACAATCTAGCTGAAACTCTAATACTGTGACTGAATGCTCATGCCTCGTACAAGATTTTCTCCATGCAATCAAGGAGTCTTGCGTGTTCTAGATCAAAGTGGAGAAAGTAGAAGTATTCTCAAAATCATCTTGTACAAAGGTCTTAACATCCGCAAAGAAAGGCACCAGCAAACCCCTCAAATTATCAAAATTAACTTCATCTGGATTCAGCTGCCTAGCAAATATAGCCTCAAAGGTATTCTGAACTCCATCTATAATATTGGCCATAGCCTTATGTACTCTAGCTGAATCCGCCTGTGCCGCATCGAAGAAACCACGCCTGATCGCCAAGAATACCACCTAGAATCATATTCGCTATTTCCTCCGAATGACACTTCCATCAATCAGCAATCAGAATGGTACATGCCTCAATACTCAAGACGCCGGGATTACTTGAGCTTCGAGCAGATAGAAGCATCTCTCCCAAGCATGACCACTGTGATTTTGAACCGTGTCGTACATTAGAGGCCCGTCGAAAAGGCGTGTAAGCAAGGTCTCCATACCTCTCTGCCTCTACATCTAACTCCTCGGGTGGACCCATTTATCCTACTTCTCCCGTGCCATTTTTTTCCTAACCAACTCCATCAGTATAAAATGATTGACTCTAGGTATCTCACGGAGTACTCTATCATCGAACACATCTTGCCCTGGAGAATCCAGGTAGATACTAAGGCACATATCCAACCAAGGCCCAGTGTTCTCTTTTCAGCTTCTTATACTTCCCTTCCTTCTTGAATAATCTATCTTTGAGGGCAAGGAAGGAGTTATCACATTCTTCTACAATCTGCGCACCAGTGGGGCGTCCCAAATCTAGAGTCGTGACCACATAATTTTCTGGCACTGCTTCATTCCGGTCACACTCAACTCGTGGCACAGCTACATGAAGGGTACGAGAGCCATCCTCCTCAGTGGATATCTTCGAAAATTTCCTTGCTTTCTTCTTCTGTGAAGGTGCATTGATCC
Source organism: Sequoia sempervirens (assembly GCA_007258455.2). NCBI lineage: Eukaryota > Viridiplantae > Streptophyta > Pinopsida > Cupressales > Cupressaceae > Sequoia > Sequoia sempervirens. Next base: position 37,286 of record VDFB02283666.1, on the reverse strand, counting down.
TGTTCAAAAATTCTTCCATCTCAACTGCTGGATCAATTTCCTCACTGGGGCTTCTTCTCATTCTATCCTTAAGCCAATCAGGCACATCATACTGTATGTCGAAGGGCTGCTGCTCCTGTGCCTCAACTTCTCTAACTTGCTCTACCTCTATATCATTCTGGCGAGGCTCATCGTCCTCAAGTGGCTGAGTATCACCTGAAACTATATCATCATCCTCATTCATGGCCGCCTCTAACTCCTGCTGAAACTGAGGGTCAGTGATAGTCCCCTCATCATCCTGCTGATCAACCCTAACAGGTGCGTTGACGCTCTGGCCAACTGACTCTCTCCGTGGAGGTTGAATATTATCCTGTACTACTTGCACCTGATTCAATGCAATCCTCTGATCAGCAAATAAAGAGACCTCCTGTATACTTGGAGAACGTGTCTCCAAGGGTGATGCAACTGTAACTCGTGGAGGTTCTGGCTGAGTAGGCTCCTGTCGAACTATTTCTTTCTTCCTGGACTTTGGACCTCTTGTGATCTGTTTCTTTCTGCCAGTAGTGGGCGTGCTATGATCTCCCATCATATTGTAAGTCAAAGCAATTGACCTACTTTTCAACCTGTTTACTCGTCTATCAACCCATGCTCTAGTAAATGTCATGACAGGGATAGAGAGGGTATCTAAATCTGCAATCTCGGGCTCTGACCAATCTGGAGGTGGAAGTGGAGTATCTCGAACTGCTGCATAATCCGGATGGACAACATCCATATCCTCATTGACCTGATCTGGAACCGGCACCACTTCGCACTCCCTGATCAAAGTAATAGGCAACCGAGAAAACATTCTCTTCCTTACTTCAATCTCATCAACTGCATCAGCCCAATAATCTTCAATGGTGGCCTTATGTTTAAATTCTTCTGACAACACCCACTTGATGTTATGATGCGGGTCATAGTGTTGTCGACTTGTATGATATGAGAAATGATAAAACTGAAGTTCATTTTCAGCCTCTCTAGCTGCCTGCATTTAGGGACACACCTCATCCGAGTTTCCCATGACAATTGGAAACTCTATTCCCCCCTTCTTCTTCTTCTTTTGAATTTTATCAAAGGCAAGCAATTGCCTAGATATCTCTAGCATCAATATTCTATCTGTTGGGTACTTAGGCAGCCTATATGGATACGATGAGAAACCTTGCAGCCTAATGTAAGAAAATCTCGGGAACTGTATGAACCAACACCCATACCTTTCTATTAACTCTTGGGCTTCCCTTGAGATTCGATGATGCAACCGCTCTTGAAGCAGCCTCGTGATGTACATGGTGAAAGAATCGTTGACACGTTTGTAGTGGGTTGTGCTTGACAGGTGCAATTGCGGACAAGCCTCATGGATTTTGAATTGATGAGAGCCACATCCGACAGGTTCCTTGTAAGATATTCCCCTATACTTCGTCATCCGTGCCAACATATAGATAATATAGGAACTCATGTAAAATGTCTTCGTTCTCCTCAAGCTTAGGAGCTGCTCATGCAAATTATCACTAATCATCGCAGCCCAATTGATATAGTCCTTCCCTTCTAGCACCAGGTTGATGTAGTAAAACATCCAGGGTTCAAAAATGAATGATTGTGCACAACCTCCAACCCTGCTCAGCATCATGATGAGATCACAATACTCTTGTTTCAAGTCATCCGCAATGATCTGTTTTGGCAACTTCGTACGAGAAGGCTTGGGAGTGCTCATCCAGTGGGTGTTAATTGTATCAATGCATCTCTCGAATGCAGAAGCGTACATCCGCTCAGCCCGTTCTCTGGATTTGTAAATCATGTTCCTGTGCACCAGGATCCCGAAAGCTTCACCAATGGCTGCCGGAGTAAGGTTGGCTAGCAGTTGGCCATCTGGTGACATGATCGACCGGTGTTCCTTCTCGTAGCAATTAGCACACTCCATCATCAGCTCTGAGCATTGAATGGCTGGCGGAAAACCAGCAGCTGCATATAGTCCGCTTCGAACAATGTTGTGCGAAGTGGTCGAAGCCCGATGACTTCCGATTCCAAACATCCTGTTCTTGAAGGTCTCTAGGTTGACGGAGCCCAGGTTGGTGTCTGTCAACTTGCCCAACTTTGAAATAAACTTTGATTCCGGCATGAATGTCTTGCTCAGCTTCTTGATCACAGCTTGCCTGGATGCACCGTTGTCCTTTCCAGTCGTCCTTGCCTCAGCCATCTGCAAACAATAACATTCATCAGCAATTTAGTTTAGAAAAATAAAACAAGACATTGCATAGGGGCTGCAGTCGACTTTAGAAGCTGCAATAACTCTCGTGTTTGCAAACCTCAGCTCCTTCTTCAATAAGTTCGGACTTCAACACTTAGAACAGATTTCTAAGTGGACTTCGATGGCTTCACTGTTCTTAATCAATGTCAACCAGCAATTCGAACTTCACACTTTATATCAGCAATCAACAATCTTGTAATCCACACTTTGAAAACTCAGCAATTCACTTCTAGGCGTCCTTTTCAACTGGCAACCTTAACTTCAGCAACGAATTAAGCTCTGGCAATCAGCAATACAAGCAAATTCGCACCTCTTAGCTTGGCAACTTCAGCAACAAATCAGACTTTGGCAATCAACAAGTGCGCCCCTCAGCAACTTCAGCAAACTCCAAACTTAGCCACAATTCGAACTCACTTAAACTCTAGTCTTCACCAACTCACTGCAATGTTTTACTTAGAGCAAGTTCGACTTCTTCAGCTGTGAAAACAAGTGAGAGACCTCTCCATTTTATAGCCAAAATCGAATTCTAGAAGAAGCCATTTTTAGCCAGTGCATTTAACTTCCACTACTCCACTTGAAGAATTCGAATTTTCCCTCTCTGGTATTTCTGACACTTGTCACCCGACGTCAGGAATCTTATTCTTCTAGAAACTTGACTTTGACTGGCATCTTTGAATTTATTTTCAAAAAAATTTAATTTAAATTCATCCTTTTTAATTCACCAGCCGGAATCTTGTCACTTGAAATTCGAATTTTAACTCTTCATCACCTCTGGAAAATTCATCTTCGACGAATTCCATCAAAATTATCTAGGCAACTCATCTCGACTTCATCACTTGAAGAAATTCATTCCGAAAACACATTTTATTCAAACTTGCCTTAGAAAATTTTTAATTTTCCCTTAGAAAAATTCACAATTTGAGCACTGATTAAATTCTTCACTGAAAAGGTGTCGGCGAAGTTCAGAAGACTTGAAAATCCATCTATCATCGCGAACATCCAGTACCCAGAAGAAAATTTTCTTCGGAACGCCTCGAATCCATGGGTACCCAACAAACGGGTTCATTTAACTTTTTTTGAATTTGAACCTTAGAAAAATATTATTTCCACCGTTTTAAATTCATTCTTCGCCTGTGATCATCCTGCATTGCTCCAATTTGAAGAAACTTGAATTCATCCTGTATTATCATCGTCTTCTGACTTCATCTCTGAGAAAATTTGCTGGGCTTTGAAAAATTTTCCACCTTGAGCTCTAGGCGTATTTTCTAAAGGGGGAAAATAATTTGCCTTAGAAAATATTTTAATCATCTCTTGCACTCTTGAAAAATTTCCCTTAGAAAAATCTATTTGTTTGCCAGTGGAGGAGAATTTTTATCAACTTCACTAGAAAATTTTATTCGCCTAGCACACTTTTATTTCTCACTTCACTCCACACTTGAAAATATTCATTTAAACCCAACGCCTAGGCAAATTCTCCAACACTTTAAAAAATATTTTATTTTTACTTGAGGCGCCTAACACTTAGAAGAAATTGGAAACCACGCCTTAGCAATTGAATTCCACCCCTCACATGCCTTAGAAAATTTTCTAACACTTCATGACACTCATCACCCTTGGCGCATATAGCACTTGAGGAGGAAATTTAAAATCACGCCTAGAATTCATCACCTTGGGCGCATTTGAGGCTTGAAGGAAGATAACGCCTTGGTATTTACCACCTTTCACCATGTCTAGGCAATATTTTCACCTGCCCTTTACCTTATTTACCACTCTTATTCACCTTTTACACTTCAATGTGGGCGCATTTGAGCATGTCAAGAGGATGATTCTTCAGCTTCCGTTTTTTGTCTTCACATGGCATGATTTGGGCGCATTTCTATGTGTGAAGGATAAAAATGTTTGACTTTGTTGACTCTTTCCTACCTTGGGCGCATTTTACCCTTGCTGGTGGATGAACGCCTTCATGTGACTCTTCGCCTTCTATTTTTTTGTCCTGACATGCATGCATTTGGGCGCATTTTGCCCCTTGAGGAGGACGAAAACGTTTGACCACCTTGACCTTTGCACCTTGGGCACATTTTGCCCCCTGAGAAGGATAAACCTCATACTTAGAATTTTTCCTGAGCTTCCTCATCAACTGGGCGCATTTTACCATGTCAACTGGATGAAGTTCCAGACTTAGAACATTTTTCATCGTTTTTCGCCAGTATTTCATGCCCTGCTATTTATAGTAAGTCCTCTGAATTTTGCACCTCTGAAGCTCGGAACGTCTTGAAATTTTGCACACTGCATCCTCATCAACTCGTTGTTCTGTCGACACTGCTACTTTTAGTCACCCCGCTATTTTTAGCCTGTTTCTAAAGGTGGTTTACTATAAATAGTAACCTCTTATTTCTGATAGCTCCAACGCTCTGATCGACTTGAAATTTGAATGAGGCGCTCCTCACCACGTGACCTGTCGGCTGACACTGATGCATGCAGTTGATTTACTATTTTTAGCCAGTTTCCAATCTGACTTACTATAAATAGTAAGTGCTCCGTTTGACTTGAAATTTCACTAGCAGATAGCCTGATGGATGCTGATCGCGATGGTTTACATTGGTTTTCGAAAATTCTGACTTTTTATGCCTCTTTTTGGGTCCCAAAGCTGGAAACCCTAATTCGCTTTGCATGCATATCAAATGATCTCTGTTTCTCTTCGTTTTTGTGGCACTGTGGTCAGCTCGTGATTCCAAACTGCTGGGAAGCGGCTGCCGGGACACACCTGCTAAAAATAGCAAGTTCCTTACTGAGTGATTATCTTCGTTTGCATGTCACACCATCGCGAAGCTCTCGAAAAACCCCTCAGGAATCATCCGACATGCAAAAGAAACCCTGACATGCAAACCCTAAAAATAGCCTCGGAAGACTAAATTCTGAAAGTGGTCGCCTCGTTTTGCATGTTATATCATTGTGAAGGTCTCGAAAAACCCAGAAGGAATATCCAGACATGCAAAGAAAAACTCTGCATCTGAACCCTAAAATTCGTCCCGGAAGTCGGACTGCTAAAAAAAAGTAAGTTGTCTGTTTTCGCTCAAATTTTGCATGTGAGTAGTCTGATGTGCTCTGAATGCCGTGTGACTGTTGGAATCTCAAAATGCTGACGGATTGCCTGTAATTTCACACTTCCTAAAAATAGTAAGTACCTCCGAATTAGCTGAAAATCCGTTGAAAGCCTGTTGGAAGCACACTGACAACAATGTTAAGCTCAATTTTCAATTTATTGACTTCATTCGACCTTGGACTGACCAGAAACGATGAAACCCTAATTTTCAGACTTGGTCAGTTTTGTGCTTAAACTCACTGACGGGCGCAATCCCTCGAAAAGGCGGACATCAGAAAAGAGACAGAACGAGAAAGAGAGAGAAAAACCCAAGCCAAAAGACCGGAACGAGCAAAATTTAGGGGGTCCCCATCTTGAATGGGGCGATGTGTGAAAAGGTCACAACAGGTCTCTTCAACTGTTCTGCGTTCGGTGTGAACTCTAGCCGATAGCGCTCATCTCACCGACAGCTCTGCACGATGAACATCGGTGTGACATAAAGGTTCTATAAGACTCTTAGCGACAATGATGGTCTTGCCGATAGAGTGAGTCTAGCCAATGGTTTTGCAGTCGATATGACTCTTGCCGACGGTGGTGACTCTTGCCGAGAAGGACAGTCGGGCATTTTGGCATCGGGGAGACACAGTCTAGTGTCTCACCGACATACGATTTTGTTTGAACGTTTTGACCGAACGATTGTCCTACGTAGTCTATTTTGGACCAATGAGAGAAGCAGAAGGAGAACCGTTGGTAGTTGAACTGTTGTGACCGTTCATGTGTGGAAGATCAACAGACCATGAACAAAATGAGATATACTCTGTAACGGATGACAATGATCAGTTCGGGTAATGAAGATTTATGTTCGATTGAACATGTATTGATCTGAGTGGATTCATAGGATGCTTCTGAGAGCATTGTAAGATTACTATTCTGTACAAGATTGGTAAGTGAATGTTGCTGTTGTAAAATTGACATCAAAAAGTGAAGTCGATCTCTATATGTAATTCTTGTTTACTGTAATACAAAGAGGCTTTTCTTGGTGTGGTGGGTTTTTCTCCCGTAAGGGTTTTCCCACGTAAATCTGGTGTCCAATTGTGTATGTGTTCATTTCTCTTTTTTGTTATTCTTTTCAAGTGTATCTTATTGAACTATAATTGTAAAATTTAAAGTCATATCTACATTCTTCCCTGAGGTTTTGACGTTAGGAGAGTTTGTTCTGCACCTAAGCTTTCCTTACAAGTCGTAGTTAAGATCTACAGAAACCAGAGAAAACCTTAGCTACGATGCATTGTGTTTATGCACCCTTGTGTCCTGCTGCTGAGTAGAAAAGATAGGAACCTTAGTTTATTGTATTTTTTTATGCATAACATCAGCAAAGAGGGATCTTCCTATCTATAATCCAAAGGAGCAATTACTAAAACACTTGCAATAGCTATCCGTTTCCAATAAGCACTCCAGAGGTGCTAATTGAAACGCCAACATGGCCAATTGAAGAGCCTCTAAAAATATCAATTTCCTCTTGAATAGGTAAGTTTTGACATTCTTTATTAATTGTTTTATTTTCTTAGCATGCTTTGAGTATCTCTCTCGCATCAGAATTCCATTGCAGAATAGGTAATCTGTCCTTTATTTGCCCTATCCAGCTTTGTCATCTTGTGCTGTGATTCACATTAACTTATATTGCCACCCTTCTTGTTTTCTGACAAACCTTCTTTGTCTTTTCTGATTTCTATTCTCCTTTTGCTGGCCGCCAACTTTGTTTACTGATTTCTTGACCTCAATTCATCCTTGCTAACAGTACAATCTTTTTGTCTTTTCTGAGTTGTCTCTTTTTCCCTTTCTCCGCAATTCATTTTTATCTTTTCTTCAGAAACATTTCCCTTTGATTGACAGTAGCTTTTTCTAAAAATTGTCAAATTTAATAAAAAGTGCCCCTCCATTTTTTCTGTCAGCTAGGAAAACTTTGCAGAAATTGGCAACAGTTCTAAAAAATAACAAATTTTAACCAAAGTTGCACCTACTTCTACGTGTGCTTTCCATGCCTAAGTTTCACCTTTTATAACGTGCAGAGATCATGTTTTATGTGTACCTTTTTTATTGTTCTTTTGTTAGGCTGCTGCTAATTTAGCAAACTTTATTTGTCCTTTCCTCAAAGCTGACTGCACTCCTTGGACTTGGCTGATTTCTCGTCTTTATCCACACTTAGCTGTAGCTTCTTTCATTCTTTCTTTCCTTTTCTAATAATGGTAAGTCTTTAAAAAGCGGCAGCTAACTTTCTTTTTTTTTTCTATTTTTAAAATTTTGTTTTCCAGTTTTTAGATTTTTAAATATCAATTATTAATTGATTATTATTGCTTAATAATTAATAAATAATTTTTTTAAATATTAATTAGCAATTAATAATAATGGATTGATAATCAACAGTAATTTTTAATTTTAAAATATTATTCAATATATATAGTTAAGAGTTAAAATCGATGGACAAACTATACTACTAGAATTTGATATGACAACATCCAACCTGCCCAAAATTATTTCTAACTTCAACTTTGACATATGATCTAATATGAACAATTGGTAAATTGATGTCCGAAAATAGAAACATCATGTAACAAAAGCAAGTTTTGGATAGTGTACAATATGTACCAAATAAATTGATCTAGTTCCAGCTATAATGATACCATTGCAACCTTTTGGAAACATGGAACATGGTGAAGATCAAATAACTACTACATTTGGCATAGCCAATTGGTTGGATCTTTGCCATCAAACTCACATATTTGTGTTCAGTGTGGAGTGTCTGGCTATAACAGTATTTGGATGACAGTCCATCTCTAAATCTAAGTCAATCCCAAAAACATCATGTCCCTAACAGACACATTTTTTTCCCAAGTCTTGTGGTACAAATCCACCCACTGGCAGTCTAATGAACTCATTAGCAAATCAAATCTTTTGACTAATGTATCAATATCTTCTTAGCAACTATTGACAAGCTTTCCTCAACCTTTCTATTTGCTTCATTTATAGAAGCTCAGACATCTATGGGCTCCATCTCTTATAATACTGGATCATCTTTATAGAAGACTTTCCAAGTCTAATCAAATTCCTCCCTTTACCTCTTGTTGAATCCCCCACCATGACGTCACTGAAACAGTTTTTCATAATAACTTTACTCAAAGCAAATCAAAAAAAGCTGAAATTTAATTATAACTTACTTGAGTTTACAGTTCACTTTGGAGTTTGGTGAAAATATCTCCAAGAAACTTTTCGTTTTGCAACTTTGGAAGCAAATTTGATAAAAACCCTAATTTCACAATAACTACTTCCACAATGTTTGAAATGGCCTTAAATCTAGACTGTACCTACTTCAACGTGCCTTCATCAATCCTCTAGAATTCAGAAAAGAAAAAAGACTTGCAAATATAAGAGATATGTGCCTAACCTCCAAAATTGAAAAAAAAAATTGTCTTGTTTCTTGCCTTCTAGATGTTAAAATCATACTCTAATACCACTACTAATGAAATTACTTGCACAAGAGAAGAATATAACAGAAAATAAGATGCAAATACTTTATAATGCTTAATAATAAGAAGCCTATTTTCTTACAATGCTCAACGCTACAAGACCATACTCTCTCCAAAAGGGCTTCATATATTTTTCCCATTATCCGATCATTTTTATTTTCCATAGAATTAGAAATGTTTCTTCTATATATGCTATGAACTTATGCTCCATTTTTGAAGGCTTCTTTACCTTTAATTGCATGGAGATAATTTGGATCTTAAAGCAGATTGCTCCACTTTTCAAGGCTTCTTCATCTCAGTTTCTTGTTATGGACACCTTGGTTTTCAACTTTCTCTAATTTTTGGTGTTGACATAGTTTCTACTCTAGCTCAAGTATCAGCTCTTCTAAAGACAAAAATTAGTGTCTTATGAATCCATATATTGGCCCTTTCTTAAGGTCATCTTTATCAACATTTGATGCATATTGTTATTTTGGGAAATCATCCCTTCAACACTTATTCCAGATCTTTACACATCATGACCTACACTCGCAACACCAAAATTATCATGAATATAACATTGGGCATCTTCAAATTCATTTTTGCACACTAGTGTCTAAATTCCAATGTTGTGTGTTTTAAGGATGACAAGGAAGTATTCCTCAAAATTGAATTATAAATCTTACGAAGATAACTATTGAGGATAATCAGAATAGTTGCCAAATATAATTCTTTTCATACAAGCATTGGGATTTACAACATTACATGCATGTAGTCAACATGAGAATTTTCATATAAGATCTTTGAGATCATTACATACCATTCTTGCTTGTATAGCCAAATATAACTTTAACTATGTATCTTCCTTCAATAAAATACAAGAGTTTCCTTTATTTTAATAATGTTTAAATCATTATTACTGCTTATTCCTTACATGTCCATTATATTCCATAATAATCAGGCAATCAACTACGCAATCTGGTCATATTCACCAATGTTCATCAATGCATTCATCAACATATACACACAAAATGAGTTCCAATAGTATATGCTTTGTTTTTCAAGCAACATACCACCAACTTTGCAAACAACGGGAACACAAAAAAACTTAAGACACCATTAGATGTACCTGCCTCTTCAATTGGAATGCATATAAGAAGATATGCTTCTCACTTAAGGGAATAAATTAACCTTGATTAGTAAGACCCTGCTAACGGAGAAACCATGATATTTAGATGCCAATGACTTTGTATTATACCACCCTCCATGGTGATTCTGTCTTGGTTGGTGCCATATTTTTCTCCAAATAACATCTGCCTACATTGATCTTAGAGGATCTGGCATTTCAATCAACTCACAAAGCAACAACATTACTTTGTTCCATATGTCATTTTCACCACAAGCTTTATGAACTATAACACATAGCCATACCATTGCACTCAATTCGTTTTAATTTCTGTTACATAACTCTGACAATGTCAGTCCTACTCTGCTCAATTGTTCAATAGGGTTTCCAAAAAAGAAGACAACATAAGAAATGAACCTACAACACACAAAAGTTTGTGCTTCTTGTACTTCTCCCATCATCTTCAACACTTTCATGTTAGGTAATTTGGCTATTCTTTGATAGATAACAAAATAGGACGAAAGATAGACATCTTGCATACATCCGACCTCTTCGATTTTGCATAGAACATTTGCATAGACAACATTACAATTTGCAGTTCTAGCACAGTGATTCTATTTCTTTCCCCATTTTCTCGCTTATTTGTTTTAGGTTCATGTCTCGGGCCTCCTTTTCCCTAGTCCTTTGCTATTGTACCAGCCGTATGTTCCAGCCACTTTGATTTATTTTTTGGTCATTTGTAGACTTTAATATAATTTCTTTCTTTCTTTTTGTTTGATATTTGCACTCCATTCTTTATTTCAATTCCATTCATAACACTTACAAATCCATTTGAGTCTGTTATCTCCTAAACACCCTTGGGACTCACATCATTTATATAATCAAGACTCTCATAGGGTGCTTTCTGCCATACAGGTCTATCAATAATGGTATGAGACATTTGTTTGAAATATGAGTGTGGACTACATTGGAAAGCATTTTTCTTGCAAGGAAAAAAAAATAAAACTTATAATTGCAGAGAAAATGCCCTTTATACTCTAATGGTGTTGACCCAACAAGGAAAGCATGTACACAGTCTATATGGTGTGCAGTATTTTTTTCTAAGGGCACATAGAGAAACATAAAATGTAACAAAATATTAATATTATGTGAGCACAATACTCATTACCTAGAGTATCAAAAAGGAAGCCATCATGTAAAGTATGGATGACAAGGCCATTAAATTATATAAACAGAGCAAAAAGGTGAAAAAGCTGTATTTTAGAATTTCTTGGAAGACATGAAAGCATGGGAATTAACTCTTGTGTGACTGTAGCTTGAGGCAGATACTTTGGTTCTTTATGAATCAGTGTGGTGGTCCTAGTGGCTTTCAAAGTGGAATTTGGGTTTTCAATTTTCCTATAGCTACAAGATCCTCTCCTACTTGTAAAAGGATAAATTTTCATTTAAATATAAGAAAGAAACAAACTGAATGATACTATTAATTTAAATACCAGATAATTGTGGAACTGAGTAATACCTGTTAAATAGGAGTAGAAAATGATTAATAATAGGAACCAGATATGATACAATACAGACCCCAACAGCCCCCGTTGCAACAAGAACATTTCCTGAATTATTCGGAAACAATAAAGCAAGTGATAAGGAAAGTAACAGAATCACAATTGTAATATAGAGTTGTAGCAGGCGGAACTTCTTGTTCTCTGGAAACCAACAATAGATTGTATGTCTTATGGGAAGGACCAACATTGGAACTGACAATGCTAGATACACTGCAAGAAAAAAGTCAACAAATCCAATGGGGGGTTACTCCACTTGTAACTCAATGTTTATGTTAAACCTTACCCTCAATTATAAAGGAAAAAAATATATATTAGTCAAATGTTATTTGTGCAAGTTAACAAGAATAAACAAATATAAAAATTTCATCAGAATTGAAATCTAGTACAGTACACTAAGTTATCATGACATCTGTAACCTTTTTAAAATCTCAAGAGGAATCCAAAATAATAACACTCATGGGTAACAAATGGTTAACAAAAAGGATTTTTTTTCGTTATCTTGAACTGCATAATTTGATAGCTATAGAATGCATCTAGCATTCACATCTAGATATATTAATACATTTTTACTTTAAGTCAGCACATGACAATCAAATAAAGGATCCTTCGTCAGTAAATTCTTAATTCTAGTAAAATTCGTCTTGTGAGTAATAAGTAGTGATTTTCTTTCCAGCTAGAAGCCAATTACTTAGTTTGAGAGATGAAAGTTAAATATAAACTGGTAACAATTTGAGAAAAGTATATTAGAAGAATAATTGAGAACTAGGATGAGAGAGTTCAGTCGTGATTTCTATTGTAGAAATTCACATGTTTTAAAATGTTATTATACTCTTCAACTGTAAGACTTTGTAGAATAAAGTGATCTCAGAGACTTCGAACAATATGGTAGTTGTTTGGACCTTGAAACATGTATTTTTAATTCCACATTTTTTGGGGTGTTTACAAGTTACAAGAATCCATGTAGAAATTGATTATTCTAAGTTGGAAAGGTTGTTCATTTCATTGGGTGCGTTGTGACCTTTTCACACATCACCCCGTTCAAAATGGGGGCCCCCTAATTTTTACTCCGTTCCTCGTTTTTGGCTTTGGTTTTGTCTCTCTCTCTCTCTCTATCTCTCTTTTCTGCTGTCTGCCTTTCCGGAGATGTGCCATCTGTGAGCTTAAACGTGAAATTTTGGCTAGGTCTATAGAATTAGGGTTTTGAGTTTTCTGGTCAATTTAAAGTCAAATGGAGTGAATAAATTGGAATCTGAGCTTCACATTGCAGTCAGTATGCTTCCGGCAAGCTCCCTTTGAATTTTCACTGAATTCTGCCAATTTTCTATTTTTAGTAAGTGTCAATTTGGGGTTTGTTTTCTCGATATTTTCACGTTCTGACAACTGCACTACATTCTGAGCACTTTGAACTCATTACTAGAAAAATTTGAGCAGAAACGGGCGACTTGCTATTTTTAGCAGTTTTGCCTTCGGAGGCAACTTCCAAGGTTTACATGTTAAATTTTCAGATGCATGTATGGAGATTCTTTGTGGGTTTTTCGAGACCTTCGCAGTGATATGACATGCAAGACAGGACGACAACTTTCAGCATTCAGCCTTCGGAGGCTGTAATTAGGGTTTGCATGCAAGTTTTTTCTCAGCGCATGTCAGCATAATCTTTCTGGGTTTTCCGAGAGCTTCGCAACGAGGTAACATGCAAGGGGAACTGGTCACTTTTCAAGAACTTACTATTTTTAGCCAGTGCTTGCATATTGATGATTTTTCTGGGTTTTTCAAGATCTCTCGGGCAGTTTGACATGCAAAATCATCTGGGAGCTGGTTGATCACTTTTTCAGCCGCTTTCTATTTTTAGCAGGTACACTCCGGCAGCTGCCCGACGCTTCAGAATCACGAACACGGTAACATGCAACTGAAATGAAATTGAATAGAGCCCATTTGAGGCACATGCAAGGTGAATTAGGGTTTCGGGCTTCGGGACTCAAAATGAGGGGGTCAAACTTCAAAATTTCCAAAAACTGAAGTATCCCACCATGATCAACATCTTTCAAGGACTTTGCTAGTAAAATTTGAAGACAAACAGAGCACTTACTATTTATAGTAAGGCGTTCCTGAAACAGGCTATAAATAGAAAGTCAGCATCAGGTGCCAGTGTGGACAGGCAAGTTTATCAACGAGGATCACAGCATTCAAATTTCAAGTCAAATGGAGTTGCAGGGGATGGAAAATCAGACACTTACTATTTTTAGCAGGTTGGCACAGAGGAATTAGGATTTCCTAAATTCAAGGGCAGGACACGACAATCATGTAGAAGCAACATCTAGCCACGACCACCACACTTCAGGCATTCAGCACGTGAAATTTGAAGACATTCTGAGCAATTGCTATTTTTAGTAAGTTGCTAAAAATAGCAGGTACAGGCAGGCATCAGGCCCCAACAGCTCAATCACATCCCGAGATTTGAAACGAAGCAAAATCAGGCTTTTCGGAGTAAGAAATCAGTTCAAAGCACAAAATGTGGAGAACTTTCTAAAAATAGAAAGTTAGGGCAAGCTAGGGTTAGCATGAGCAAATCACTCCAAATTTGGCAAAAGGCATGAAATTCACTAAAATTGATAAATTTTCAAGTCCAGCCAGTGAAAAACGCCATTAAAGCTGAAGGTTGATGAAAATTCTCTAAGCACTTCAAATTTGAAGCTTGATACTTCTAATGCGCCTTAAGAGGAAGATTGGGGCCTTGAAAATTTCTAAGTATTTTAAATTTGAAGCTCAAGGTATGATTTGTGCCTTCACTTGGAGTTTGAGCTAGAAAAAGTTTCCAAATATTTTAAATTTGAAGCTCAAGGTCTAAAATGCGCCCTAAACTTGAGGGAGGAGTTAGAAATTTCTCTAAGGCACTGAAATTTTGAAGTTCACACATGCAAATGTGCCCAAGAAGGCGAAGGGCCATGGAAAATCTTACTAAGTATCACAAACTTGAAGTAGCTACCTCTATGTGCACCCTTGGGAGGAGATAGCTTGAAAAATATTCTAAGTATCAAAAATGAAAGCACACCCTCCAAAATGCGCCCTGACTTGAAGGGGGAGTTAGAAATTTCTCTAGGGCATGAAAATTTAAAGGAGCACCTCCAAAATGCGCCCAAGGTGGCTGGAGGCAACATGTGAGTTGAAAGATTTTCTAAGGTATGATAAACTGGCAGTTGCCCACCTCAAATGTGCCCAAGGTAAAGGAGAGTTGATAAAAGTTCCTAAGTGTTGAAACTGAAAGTAGAGGGGCTTAAATGCGCCCTTAGCAAGGAGGAAGCTACAAAAATTTCTAAGTGCTCAAACTAGAACCATGACCCCTCAAATGCGCCCTTGAACTTGAAGTTGACTGAAAATCTTCTAAGTGTTGCAAAGTTTGAAGAGGACCCCTCCAAATGCGCCTTGAGAGGGAGGAAGTGATTGAAAATTTTCTAAGTGCTTGAAAATGAAAGCACAAGGGGTTATTTGCGCCCTTGACTTAGAGAAGCCCTAAAAATCTTCTAAGTGTTGCAAAGTTTGAAGAGGACCCCTCCAAATGCGCCTTCTTTCTAAGTCTTTTAAATTTGATGCTCTCCATGGTAAGTGTGCCCCCAAATGCAAGCTCACCCATGAGTTTGCGCCTTGAGGAGAAGTGAGAATAGAAATACTCTAAGTGATGGAAACTGAAACCTCAGCACCTTATATGCGCCCACCAAGTTGAAGGAGGTTTAAAATTTTCTAAGTGCTTAAAGTGAAAGCTCCACCCTCCATATGCGCCTGGAAAGAGAAGAGGAACTTGAAAAATATTCTAAGTTTCACAAAATGGAAGTAGCACCTCTTAAATGCGCCCTTGCATGTTGAAGAGACCAAAAAAATTCTAAGTCTTTGAAAGTGGAAGTTGGCCTTCTAAAATGTGCCTTAACTTGAAGGAGAAGTTAGAAAAATGTCTAAGTGTCACAAATTGAAAGTTCAATGTGCTAAATGCGCCCACCAAGTTGAAGAAGATAAGTTAAAAAGTGTTGGAAATTGGAAGCTCACCATGCTAAATGTGCCCTGGTAGAGGAGGTTGAGTTGAAGATTTTTCTAGGTAAGGAGAAATGGAAGCTAGGGAGGTAAAATGCGCCCAGGGAAGAAATGAACTTAGAAAAAGTTTCTAAGTATGAAAACTTCCTGCTAGACCCTTTAAATGCGCCCTAGCCTTGATTGTAAGGTAAAATTTACTAAGTGTTGGAAAGGTGAAGCTCAGCTAGTCATATGCGCCTAACTTACAAGGAAGTGGAGGTGAAATTTTCTAAGTCTTTGAAAGTGGAAGTCCACCATGTTGAATGCGCCTGCCTTGAAGGAGGTAATATCAAAGGTTTAAAATTTTCTAAGTGTGGAAACTTGAAGTAAGCCATGTGAAATGCGCCCATATTGATAATAAGATGTCAAGATTTTTCTAAGTGTTAGAATTTTACCTCTAGAGGAAAATATGCCCAAGTTGATGGAGGAGGTAAAATTTGCTAAGGCATGAATAAAATTGGCTGTGGATATGTCAAGAATACTCCGACTTCATGAGGGTGATAAAAAAAAAATTTCAAGGCCGAGCAAGGAAAATTCACCCGGATGTGAAGAATAAGGATAAAATTGTCGATAAAATATTTTTCTAAGGTTTAAAATTCGAAAAATAAATGTACCCCTTCGTTTGGAGACACATGAGTTTGATTTTCGGAGGGAATTTTCTTCTAGGTATTGAAGATCTTCGACAAAGAGTGGATTTTAAAGTCTTTTGCACTTCGCCAGGGCTTTCAAGATGGAAATTTTGATCGTCACTTGAATTATGAAATTTTCCTAAGGAAAATTTGAAAAACTTTCTAAGGCAAGGAATAAAATGTGTTGTGGACATAAAAATGCCTTGGCATATGAATTTGAAATTGAATGACTAGATGATTTTTTTTTATCGAGTTCCTGATGAAAACAATTTTCTCAAGCCAGAGTTGAGTGGACGCTTCACCCAGTGAAATGAAAAGGGAGCAATTAAACTAATATTTTCACAGGGGGATTTCAAAGTGTTAAAATGAGGTACGCCCAAAGAGTACAAGATGAGTGAAATTCTCTAAGGAATGAAAACGGAAGCTTAGGTCTCCAAATGCACTCTAAGGGGAATGAATGATAATGCGGAAATATTCTAAGGCAAGAGGAATTTAAAGGGCAAAAGTTGTGCTGGAGGAAAATGATGAACCCTATCAAATGAAGGGATCACTCAAACCTCAAAGATCGGAGCATGAAAATCAGGTAAGTAAAGTGAATTTATATTATGAGGCGTTATGATGCTCTTCTCCTTGCTTGTTTTGCAGGAGGAACGTCGAGACCAAACGGTGATGACTTAGGGAGATGAAGTGAATACTTGGAGAAAATGGCTAAGCGTTGAGACTTAGTATGTGCCCAGCTCAAGTGACAAAGAGGAAATGTTTTCAAAGCTCAAGATGGAGAAAAAAATGGAAACCCAAGCAAGTACTTCAAAAATTGAAGAACAACATCAAGGAGGAAAATCATCATCAAACACGGGAAATAAGTTGCAAATTTGCAATCGAAGAAAGAAATTGAAGCAGCATGAACGCGTTTCCAGACATGAATCTTCTAGAAGATGGACATTAATGGCTCATTTATTACCCCACTCCTCTTGGTGGCTGTTTTTAGGGTGAATCTTGTTTAGGGCTGAGGTGGCACAATCTGGGCCATCCAGCCGATTGTAATCTGAGTCATCCGTTGGACTTGGCCAGCTATATAAAGGGGCATCCCCCCTCATTTGTATTTTAGTAGAAGTAGAGCTTAGAGATCAGACTAGAGAGTAGAGCAGAGACACTTTAGTTGTAATATCTTAGCATAGCGTAGTTTGAAGGAGAAGGAAAGTTTTCCTTTGAAAACTTTGTAAGAGATTGTTGCGAAAAACTATTGTAATAAAAGATCTTTCATTGAATGGTGAAATTCATCTTTGTTATAAGCAGCTAGCAAGGTTTCTTCATCCTTTCTACTTCAAGTAGCGTAAAGTAGAGTAGTTTTCATTTTCATGCAAGTAGATGTTAGTTGTGGATTTGTGGTGTCAATCGAGACAACTTCATTTTTATCCATACCACTAGCGGCTTGCTGATGGAAAGTTTGCCTTGTGTGGTCAACTGGAAAACATTACAAACTTAACTTCGATTGTGATTCAGGTGTTTGTATGCGTCATTCTGATGGTACTTACATGTTGAGTTATAATTTGAAAACCTCTTGTCACTCCCTTGAAGATTGCACCGACTTTGTGTAAGTTGTCCAACGTGAGGCGGAGCAGAGTCTGGCCGAAGCCTGTCGAGATTGATCCCACGTCCCGTCCTTAGATAGAACATAAACTTCTTAGGCCCTACACTCATTTAAATTCAGTTCATTTCTGGTTAGCTTTAGGAAATTTGCACTTACCTGCCAAATCATCTGAACTACATGAAAGCCCTTAATCTACTGTCTGTTGTCAGTTGTCGAACAATTGTGTAAGTCCCCTTGAAATACCAGCAAAAACACATCGAGCCAACTGAGGGTATTCTATTGCATGAAGGAACCTTGAAGTTAAATGTATGATCTATCTCGCAATCTTAGCATGCAGGAGACTTTGTTCAAGAGAGGATAGAGTATCCGTTGGGAAATTTTATTCTGTGTTGGTGCGGTCACGAAAATCACATCAACAGGGTGGATCTCAGGCTATAAAATTGTGACTGACTTCATGCAAAGTAGATTTTTCAAAGATTTTCTGGTAAAAGAACCATCCTGATCCCTTTGTCCAAGATGTGTTGACTTACATTATATCTTGAGCTTCAATGACAACAGATAATCGACCAAGGACTGTTTGTAAATCTTAGTTCCTTGTCCAGATTCTCCATTCACTCATATTTAAATCAAATACTATCATATTAAAAAATTTATAAGTATACTGCTGAAACAGTCAAATTCTATTAGGAGGTTCAGAATATTTTGTTCTGAATATGAATACACACACACACAAAATACATCAGAAATTTTGTATGAGATTTGACATCTTTCATCCTAAAGCTGAAACATATATGTCCGGGATAATTATTCATTCTACCAGCAATTTAGGTTCTCTTTCCTTATGCATACATTTAAAAGAGAGAACTCATGTTTCTGATCTCTCTATTATCTAGCTGAATGCATCATCACTCTTCCATATATTTCTTGCATTACTATCTATCTGTGGAAAAAAACTATCGAATTAACAAAACAAGTGATCCAATCATAAGAAAGAACAAAGAAAAAATTTGTTTACTAAGTTAATTTAATTGTGAGCTAAAGTGGATAGCATTAAATGAAAGTTTTTCTTTGTTAGTATGTGTTTGTTCAATATCTTATAGACTCGGTTTCTCATTATTACCTAGGTTAAGTTTTAACATTTTTTATATCATTTGCAGGATTTTCAAGGGCTTAGTATTAAATGCAATTGTATCATAGCTTAAAAAGGATTCATGGACTCATGGAAATTGTATCAAATTGTTATGTATGTCACAAATTGAGAGAGAAAATGATGTCAAATTATGTGAACACGAAACAAACCACACAGGATTTTGACATACAAGAGATTGACAAATTCAAGAAACCCTGCCCGATTCCACCTCCCATCCACTGGTTCTGAAGAATGTTATCACTTGTTTGGTCTCCATAACGAGCTGCACCAAAAAGGCCAATGATTGCATACACTATAAATGATATGCCTGCAATGTTTTCCAGGACATTTCAATTAGCAAATACATAAATAGAAGACCAATGATTGCATACCCTATAAATGATATGCCTGCAATGTTTTCCAGAACATTTCAATTAGCAAATACAGAAATAGAAGATAAACAATTATCTAGTTATTTTACACCTGAGCTAAAGTAAATTCAGAAGCAGGTTTAATGTTTCAGAGAATATGTGCATGCATATTACTGTGACATTAGATAACATAAATGCAACAGAAATGGAGAGTGCAGTTGCATGCCATTTATTAGCCTGCAAATCTAAAGAAAGTCTCAATGTATTTAACTAACATAGTATTAGAGATAACTAAGACTTACCCGTGCAGTAAAGTCACTTTAGTGACTTTGAATTAGATTAGTTTATTTTTAATACTTAATAGTAGTTTATTATTTTTAAAATATTTAACATGCATTGTTTTTATCTTCACTCCAAACTCTATATAAGGAGGTGAACGTCTTTGTACTTTTTTATCGAATATAATAGAATATTTTTGTGTTTTAGTTTGTTTTATAACATGGTATCAAAGCGGGTCACATGAAAAAGTTTGCAAACTGAGAATTGTGGGTGGATTTTTATTGTTAAAAATTGCAACTAGTTTTTGTATAGAATCATGCCTAACAACATGGAATAGTACCGCACCTAGGGTTTGTTGACTAGCAACAGGGCCTATACAGAATCATGGGCAAATTTTAACGGTTGTCTACAAGAATCATGGCTACCATTTCATGCTAGGGTTTTTTGGTAAAAGTCATGACTAGGGTTTTTTAGTCTGCAATGGCTAGGGTTGACAAGTTTTCCTAAGCTAGTTTTCATGGCTAGTTTTTTTCAAAGCAACAGCTAGGGCTCATCAATTCCACGGCCAGGGCACATATGCATGTAAGTTTTTAATAGTTTATGGAAGGTATTTTGTATGAAAAACGCAATGGATTTTTTAAAAAAGAAAATCGCACCTCAAAACATCAGAAGTTGTGGGTTTTTCAAAGGAAATTCATGGCTAGGGTTTGAAGTTGACTAGTTCAAACCCAAAGTAAGGATTTTCTGTGATGTTTTTATGCAGACAAGCATCCTAAAGTTTTATTTAAAAATCAAAATTTCGGTAAATAGGTATAAGGTTTGAGAATTTTTAATTTCATTATTTGGGCTTTTATATTTTCTGAAAATGGAAATTCCATTAGATAAATATTCTAGCTTCAATTTTCACACCTAGAAGGTAAGAATCCAGATGCAACTAATGCACAAAAACCTAAGGCGAATTGTAAATAGAAATGAGGAACTTCCTACAGATGCTAGTAAAGTACTAGAATGGCAAAGCAAAGATGATAAAGCCAAAGCTATTATTGGTCATGCCCTCAAAAATTCTGATTTACATCATATAGATCTGGCAAAACCATCTAAGAAAATTTGAGAAATTTTGAACACATTGTTTGGAGCAAAAGCAGTTAATGCTAAATTTTCTTTAAAGCTTCAATTTTTTAAGTTCAAAATGACTGACGAAGTCACTATGTCAATCCACGTGAACAATTTAAGATCTCTTCTTCAACAACTAGCAAAATTCAGTGTTACCCCGAGTTTCCGGGACGGGGACAGCGGCGGACGGCGGGACAAGTCCCCAAGTTTCAAGATTTTGAGGCCAAATCTGGGGACGGCGGGGGGACGCCTATATAAAATATAGGGAAAATTTAAAATATATAGGGAAATTTTAAATATTCATATGATAACATGGATAAGGCATGCATAATATACATTATAGAACCTTAACACATAACATTTGTGTTCAATATTATTTGTCAATATGCATTCAAAATTCAAAATTAACATACATGAATCATGAAACAACCTCCAAATTATAATTTATAAACTTATATCAAAATGCCCAAAGGCTACATTGCTGCCATATAGTTTTCTTTGTACATTTTTAAATTGTGTGAAACTTTGAAGCATAACCAGAATGAATGACTTCTAATCTTTTATCTTGAGTACTTACTATTGTTCAAAACTTCAGTGAAAATCAACAGAATCACCCAAGCAATCCAACCCAAGTTGCTAGTTCAGTTTTGGTGTTTGAGTTTAGTTGTTTGCTGTCTTTTCCCTCAGTTCGGAACAGCAGGGTTCAATTGTACTATATATATAGGTATGGGCTCAGCCAAGGCTCACCTTGGTTGCATTACAGACTACCTGGGCAAGCCTAGCCTGTAACTGGATTGGGATTGGTTCAAACTGTTCCAGGTATAGGCTGGATTCT
This sequence comes from Sequoia sempervirens, assembly GCA_007258455.2. NCBI lineage: Eukaryota > Viridiplantae > Streptophyta > Pinopsida > Cupressales > Cupressaceae > Sequoia > Sequoia sempervirens. The sequence continues at coordinate 15,747 of VDFB02283666.1, read as the reverse complement.
GAGCAATCCCAGTAACACAGAGTCTAACTGAATCATGCAACTGTAAAATCCCCCTTAAAGAACAATGAAGCCTTTTTCAACTTATCAATTCATAACTGGTTTTTTGACAGTGGAAAGTGTTCTATATAAGGACAATCATTTACATCAGATAAAACAAAGCAATATATTAATATAATTATTAATAAGATTCAAGAATAGTAACTTTTAATGTGCAACATTGTTCGGGCCTTTATTTAAGAGCAAACTAATGTTGGGGAAACACATGGTAAGTTCAAATGCTTTCAAGATAATGAGCTCTGTCCACTCACATTGCCTAAACCTCACATTTAATATTTTCATTTCGCAGTTGATTTAAATTTTTGATTCTGGATTCATTATCTTTAGCAAAACTAAAAGAGTTTCTTCCATCCACTTGATACAGGAGCACCTTGTGCATTTTATGCCTCTATAAGGCAATCTGTAAAATTTGAATCTTTATCATGTTGTAACTGTAATGGGGTCATATTTGGACCATTTTGATGTATTTGAATCAGTTGATTAGGTCTCTAGGTGGATTTTAGGTCAAAGTGTTAAATAGTGCAAAATCTTGAAATTGTTGTCAACAATGCAAAAATGCAAAAAAATGCACAAATTGCAAGAAGTTGAAGAGTCATTTTGGAAAAGGGAAGGTTTGATCGTTGGGAATTGAAGAGGTAATTATAATAACTGATGTAACATCCTATAAAGGCCTTGCGAAGGCGAGCAAATCATTGGAGTTTGTATCTTGAAGGAAATTTTGAATAAAGAACCCTATTTTCTACAGTTACAGCGTTTTCTTGTTTTGTAAGTACTGTACGGAGTGTACAGCATACTTAGTCTATATTCTTAGTTGGTTTTCATAGTAGATTGTGTTAGCTTCTATTTGAAAGTATTTTGAGGGATTTTCATCAAGCTTAGAGTAATTAAGGGCAACCTTTTCAAGAAACTGTTTAGAAACCCTCAAATCAAGGGTTTTGAGAGTCTAAAGTGAGTTTATTAACCATTCCACTGATTTAGGCTTTGTGAATCGGTGGAATGGATTAAATTAGGTTGCTTTTCATTTTGAGTGTGTTGGCACATGCAGGGGAAGTCTTGTTGCAAAGTTAAGTTGCTGCCCTCAGTGAAATTTCTGAGTTTTTGTCATGCAATTGGTGGCTCCAAGTAGAAACTTGTTTTATATGCATTGAAGGAGATTGGAATGTGACTCCTAAAGCTTGTGCAGACCTATTTTACGATGTCCGAAGCAGTGGCAAGGTGTTTTGAGGTTGAGAAGTTGATTTCTGGAGACATGCTTTGTTAAGTAGGCCTAATTGTGCCCTCTTGCTGTGGGACAGTCTTTCTTATTGTCAAACTTTCCAAAATAACCTTACCTTGTTTCTTGATATGTACAAGTAGGCCAAAATGGGTTCCTGAAAATGTATTTTGACAGTGGAGATTCAATCTGGTTTAGGAAATATACCCACTTTTGCCATTATGGAGTACTACAAGCGAATGAGTGTCTAGGGTATGAAGGTTGGAAGAACTGATGAATCAAGGTTTTATGAAAATTTTGTTGGTTTGATCCTGTCTAAAACATGATGTTTAAGGTGTTTTATGAGTTGAGTAAGTTTTTTGGATCATAGTTCCATTTGTGGTGTCTTTGTGCCTTGTGAAATCAAGTTTCTTTGAAGAAAAGTTGGTGAAAGTTTAAGTGATCTTTTCAAAGTATGAGTTTTGGGTTTTAAGAACACTTGAAGTCAGTAGATGTTCTGCATCAAAAGTGCTCTATATAAGGACAATCATTTACATCAGATAAAACAAAGCAATATATTAATATCATTATTAATAAGATTCAAGAATAGTAACTTTTTAATGTGCAACATTGTTCGGGCCTTTATTTAAGAGAAAACTAATGTTGGGGAAACAAGCGGTAAGTGCAAATGCTTTCAAGATAATGAGCTCTGTCCACTTACATTGCCTAAACCTCACATTTAATATTTTCATTTTCTAGTTGATTTAAATTTCTGATTCTAGATTCATTATCTTTAGCAAAACTAAATGAGTTTCTTCCATCCACTTGATACTACAGCTCATGAGGCAAGTGAAAGTTGGTTGGGAACAATGCCATCTCACATTTTGAGATTTTAACTAGTCTTCCTTGTGGACACCCGAGTCATTTTCTAATCTAACATGCGATGGTTGAGCAGTTTAATTTTAATGTTCATAGCTATATTTCCCAATTCTATTGCATTTTTGACAGTTTCTACAAGTTTCCATTGCATTTTATTATGATGAGGATAAACCAAAAGGGACGTGTTGATGTGATTTTTGTGACCGCTCCAATCAGCAGAACAAAGTAATCCGAAGGCTACTCCATTCTCTCTTGATCAAAGAATTCCGTGCGCTAAGATTGCAAGAAAGATCGCACGTTCAACTCCAAGGTTCCGAAATGCTTTGGAATACCCTCAGTAGGTTCGTTGTGATATGCTGTTTTTACGAGGGGACTTACACAATTGTTCAAAAGGTTTGCAGTTGACAACCGGTTAATGATTGGAAGGGAATTTTGTGTGAATGATTTGGTGTTGAGGTGTGAATTTTCCTAAAACTAACCAGAAATAAACTGAATTGAATGGCTACAGGGATTAGAAAACTTATGGTCTATCTAAAGACGGGACGCGGGATCAATTTCGGCAAACTTCAACCAAACTTTGCTCCACCTCACGTTGGACAACTTACACAAAGTTGGTGCAATCTTCAAGGGGATAGCAAGAAATTTTCAAGTTACAAATCAACATCAAGACACCGTCAAGATGACGCATACCAAGGCATGAATTATAATTGAAGTTAGGCTTATAAAATGCTCCAGTTGATCACACAAGGCAAACTTGTCGTCAGCAAGCTGCTAGTGGTATGGACTAAAATGAAGTTGCCTCGATTAACACCACAAATCCATAGCTAACATCTACTTGCATGAAATAAAAACTACGCTACTTAAAGCTACTTTATGCTACTTGAAGTAGAAGGGATGAAGAAACCTCGCTAGCTATCCATAAAAAAGATGAATTTCACCATCAATGAAAGATCTTTTATTATGAAAGTTTTTCACAACAATCTCTTACAAAGTTTTCAAAAGGAAAACTTTCCTTCTTCTTCAAACTATGTTATGCTAAGCTACACAACTATACTATCAATCTCTCTGCTCTAGTCTGATCTAGTGTCTAACTTCTAATTCTAATTTCTACTGATTACAAATGAGGGGGGATGCCCCTTTTATAGATAGCCCAGTCCAATGGATGGCTCAGATTACAATCAAATAAATGGCTTAGATTAAGCCACCTCAGCCCTAACCCTAAAAACAGCCAAAATGGGGAGTGGTACAATAAATGAATCAAAGATTCCTACTCACTCCCAAAATAGTAAAGGCAATTAATGCCCACAATCAGTCCTCCAGAAGGTCATCATCCAGAAGTGTGTTTCCATTCTCCTTCTCCTTGGCTGCAAAATCAATGAACCTAGCAAGCACAGCCTCAACCTCCTGAACGGAAATAGGTCGGATATGATCAAGCTGAAACTCTAACACTATGACCGCCTGTCTGTGCCGTGTGCAAGACTTTCTCCAAGTAACTAGAGCATCCTGTGTATTCTAAATCAGGCTGGAGAAAGTCGAAATATTTTCAAAGTCATCCTGCACAAAAGTCTTCACCTCCAAAAAGAAAGGTGTCAGCCTACTCCTCAAGCCATCAGTAATCACCTCATCAAAATTCAGCCGTCTAGCAAAGATTGCCTCCAAGGTGTTCAAGACTCCATCAACAATGTTCATCATAGCCTTCCTGACCCTAGCTGAATCCGCCTGAGCTGCATCAAAGAATCCACGCCCCGTGACTACTGAAGAGTACCATCCAGCAAAATCGTACCTATCACCCTCCTGAATAACTCCTCCATCAATCAACATCTGCAAGGGAGTATGCATCAAGGCCTCCAGACGCTGAATAACCTTGCTTTGATAGACATGAGCATCACCCCAAGCCTGATCAACTGCCTCCATCCATGCCACAATGCCGGAAGCTTGCTGGTAAGCATGAGCAAGATCTCCCATGAACTTTTCCGTCTCGGCACGAACACCTGCAACCCATTTATCTACCTCCTGTGCCATCTTTTTCAAATCCTCCAAGCCGCTAACTGATTCTCTAGATAACTCGGCTGGAAGCTCAAGAGCCGGAATCTCCTGCCCACAAGGACGAGACAAATGTTGCACATAGCCAATCAAAGTCTTATGCTCTTTCTTCAATTTCTTATACTTGCCTTCAGTCCTGAGCAATCTGTCCTTAAGCGCCTGATAGGAGTTATCACACTCAATGATATGTGCTCCTGTGGGATGACCTAACTCCAAAGTGGTGATCATGTAATTCTCCAGTACTGCTTCATCTCGATCACAATCAACCCTAGGCACAGCAACGTGAAGGGTGCGAGAGCCATCCTCATTTATTGAGATCTTTGAAAATTTCCCAGCTCTCTTCTTTGTTGGAGGCGCGTTGATCCTACTCAAAAACTCCTCCATCTCTACCGCCGGATCAGCCTCTTCATTGGGGCTCCTTCTCATTCTATCTCTGAGCCAATCAGGTACTACCTGCTGTATATCAAACGGCTGCTCCTCTCTAGCTTCTTCCTCATGGACTTGTTCTACTTCAATTTCATTCTGGCAAGGCTCATCGGCCTCTAATGGCTGAGTATCTCCTGAAACTGCATCATCCTCTAGAGCCGCCTCAAGCTCATGCTGGAAGTGTGTGTCGGTAGCAGTTTCCTCATCTTCCTCCTGCTGATCATCTCTAGTGGGCGCATTAACACTTTGGCCAACTGATTCTCTCCGTGGTGGCTGATTTTCCTCATGTAATTCATGCCCCTGATTCAATGCATTTCTCTGATCAGCAAATAATGAAACCTCCTGTATACTTGGAGAACGTGTCTCCAATGGCCTAGGTGACTCTATCACAACTCTCAGAGGCTCCGACCGAACTGGCTCCTTCCTTCGAGATTCTGGACCTCGGGTAATCTGTTTCTTCCTACTAGTAGTGGGTGTCCTATGATCTCCCATCAAGTTGTAAGTCAAAGGAATTGACCTACTCTTCAATCTGCTCACATGCCTATCAACCCATGCTCTGGTGAAAGTTAGGACTAGAATACAAAGCATGTCCAAATCAGCAATCTCTGGCTCCGACCAATCTGGGAGTGGAAGTGGCGTGTCTCTTACTGCCTCATAATCTGGATGGAGAACATTCATGTCCTTGTCCACCTGGTCTGGTACTGGAATAATTTCACACTCCCTAATCATGCTTATTGGTAGCCTCGAGAACATTCTTTTTTCTGACTTCAGCCTCATCTGATGTATTAGCCCAGTAATCCTCAATATTTGCCTTATGAATAAACTCCTCTGACAGTATCCATCTAATGTTCCTGTGAGGATCGTAATACTGCCTGCTGGTGTGATAGGAAAGATGGAAGAATTGAAGCTCATTCTCAGCTTCCCTGGCTGCCTGAAGTGAAGGACACAATTCATCTAAATTACCCATGATGATTGGGAAGTCAATCCCTCCCTTCTTCTTTCTCTTTTGAATCTTATCGTAGGCAACAAGTTACCTAGATATCTCTAACATCAAAATTCTATTCGTTGGGTACTTAGGCAATCTATATGGGTATGAAGAAAAACCTTGCAGCCTGATGTAAGAGAATTTCGGAAACTGAATAAACCAGCACCCATACCTTTCAATTAATTCCTGAGCTTCCCTCGAGATCCTATGATGAGCCCTCTGCTGAAGTGATCTCGTTATATGCATGGTGAAGGCGTCATTAACCTGCTTGTAATTGGACGTGCTCGTCAGGTGCAACTGCGGATAAGCCTCATGAATTCTGAACTAATGAAAGCCACAACCAATTGGCTCCTTGTAGGATATTCCTTTGTACTTCATCACACGAGCCAACATGTAGACAAGGTAGGAGCCCATGTAAAAAGTCTTTGTCCTTCTCAAACTCCGGAGCTGCTCATGCAAATTGTCACTAATCATCACCGCCCAATTGATGTGCTCTTTCCCTTCCAACACGAGGTTGATGTAATAGAACATCCATGGCTCAAAGATAAACGCCTAGGGGCAGCCTCCAACTCTGTTGAGCATCATGATCAGGTCGCAATACTCCTACTTCAAATCATCTGATATTATTTGCTTTGGCAACTTTGTACGAGAGGGCTTGGGCTTGTTCATCCAGTGAGAGTTGATCATCTCTGCACATCTCTCGAACGTTGAAGCATACATTCGCTCAGCACGTTCTCTTGTCTTGTAAATCATCTTCTCATGCGATGGGATTCTGAATGCTTCACCGATAGCTGCAGGAGTGAGGTTGGCGAACAATCTACCATCAGGTGAAACAATGCACCTATGATCAGAATCGTAGTAGTTAGCACACTCCATCATCAGCTCTGGACACTGAATAGCTGGCGGAAAACCAGCAGCTGCATATAGTCCACTTCGAACAATATTGTGCGAAGTGATTGAAGGGCGATGACTGCCAACTCCCATCATTCGACTTTTAAAGGCCTCCATGTTGAAAGAACCCAAATTCGTATCAGCCAGCTTGCCCAACTTCGAAGTGAATTTCGACTCCGACAGGAAAGGCTTGCTCAGCTTCTTGATAATAGCCTGCCTGGATGCAGCATTACTATCTCTGCCAGTTGCTCATACTTCAACCATCCTGCAAAATAACAAACAGCCATCAACAATTTAAAATAAAATAACATGAAATAACATGCAGGGGCTGCCAATCGACTTTTAAAATTGAGAAGTTGCAACATCATATTTCATTTGCAAACCTCAACTTTTCCTCTAACAATTTCGAACTTTCAACACTTAGAAAGTTTTTAAGTTGCCTACAGCAACTTCTCCTCAAGCAACTTCAAACTGAGAAAGACTTAGCAAATTTCTAAGTTGGCTGCAGCAACTTCACACTTTGAGAAAATCGGCCAACTTCACTTTCAGCAACTTAGACTTCTTCAAATTTACTCCACACTACGAATTAACTTGAGCTTTAGCACACAACAATTCTTCTTCTAATTCAAGTCAAACTTCTTCACCAACTTAGCTACTCACTTGCACTGCAATCTCAACCTCAGAGCTAAAATCAAACTTGCCAGCTTGATGGAGAAAAATGAATAAACTCTCAGCTCATATAGCCAAGTCGAATTCTAGAAGGAAGCCAAGTTTAGCTAATTCATTAAATCTCCACTACTTCACAGCAGGAATTCGAATTTCCCTCTTCTGGCAAATGCAACACTTGTCACTTGGCGTCTCGAATCTTGACCTTCTAGAATTTCAAAAGATTCACCTTGACTGGCGTACTTAACATTTTAATTCATTTTGAAAATATTCACTTCAAATTCACTCTTTAAGAAATTTAATTCACCAGTTGAAGCTCTGACATTCAATTTTATTCATCTCTGACTCTGGAAGATTCATCTCACGAAGAATTCGATCAAAATCATCTAGGTAATCCATTTCAAATTCATCGTCTAAGGCATTTTATTCTCGAAAACACATTTTACTCTTTTTGCCTTAGAAATTTTTTTAAAATTTTCCTTAGGAAAATTCATTATTTCAAGTGCCAATCAAAATCTCCATCTTGAAAGCCTTGGCGAAGTGCAGAAGACTTTAAAATCCATTCCTTGTCGAAGATCTTCAATACCCAGAAGAAAATTCCCTTCAGAACGTGTTGAATTCATGGGTCTACAAACGAAGGGGTACATTTAATTTTTGAATTTTAAACCTTAGAAAAATATTTTCCATCAAATTTATTTCAATTCTTCATCTCTGGGCGTATTTTACTGCTCTGACTTGAAAATTTTCATCAATCTCGCGAAGCTGACATCTTCTAACTTCCTCTCGCCAATTTTATTCATGCCTCTGAAAATTTCACATCTTTTCCAACTTGGGCGTATATTTCCTCTAGAGATGAAATTTTAAATATTAACACTTAGGAAAAATATTTTAAATCCTTTTACCAATCTGGGCGCATCTAGGCATCAAGGAGGAATTTGAACAAGAAAATTTCCTTACAAAGTTTTCTCCATTTAACTTTAGTCATTTACCTGGCGCATTTCCCTTAGGGTGAAGAATTTCCACAATACTTAGCACATTACCTTTAACACCTTGGGCGCATCTTGTATGTCATGGAGGATATTTTATTTCAACGCCTAGCATATTTTTTTTATTCATCTCACCTTCACCTTGGCGTATCTAGCACATTGAGGACATAAGTCTAAGCGCCTTGAAATACTTTTGACCCCACTTCACTTTCATCTTGTTTAACATCAATGCCTTGGTAACTCTCCTCTTCTTTATCTTCACTTAGGCGCATTTTACACATGGAGAAGGATGGGCGCATTTAGCACATGTAAGAGGATTAACTTTCAATGCCTTAGCCATTTCATCACCATCACTTACTTCCTTGGGCGCATTTAGCCTATGGAGGAGGAATTTACAACTTTTATCTTCACCTTGGACTTGGCGCATTCAGAGGGTGGTGAAGAATTCAACACTTAGAATATTCTTTATTGCATGCACAACGCCCTTTGACTTGCCTTGACCTTGCTTACACATGGGCGCATTTAGCATGTGCAAGAGGATTTAAAATTTGTCTTTTCCTAGTTGAGGTGAGGGCGCATTTAGCCTATGCAGGAGAATGGGCGCATATCACATGTGGTGAAGGATGAATCTTTTCAACGCCTTTGACCCTTTGACTTCCCTTTAAGCTTGGGCGCATTTGAGACATGTAGAAGGATGGGCGCATTTTGATGTATGAGGTGGATTTACTTCAACACTTAGAAACTTTTAGCCCTTATCACCTTGCATAAGGGCGCATTTAGCATAGGGAGGTGGACAAACTTCATGCCTTAGAGAATTTATGGCTTCCATCACCTTATTTCTCCTTGAGGGCGCATTTTGCATGTGGAGCAGGATAAACTTCTAGACTTAGAAAAATATTTTAACATCTCCTGCCAGTCATCTTGGGCACATTTAGAGGGTCCTGCAGGACGAACTCAGTGCCTTAGACAATTTTATCAACCTAGCTTGAAGATGGGCGCAATTAGGAGGTCAAGGTGGACGAACCTCAGACTTAGCCATTTTTCCAGCTGCCTACTCGTGCCTTACTATATTTAGTAAGTTCTTTAATTTTCCTTCTTCTGGAGCTCAGATTGATTTGAAATTTTAACCACTGGATCTTCATGAGCTTGTCAGTCTATTCACACTGCCATCTCGCGTTAACCTGCTAAAAATAGCACATTTCTGAAGGTGGCTTACTATTTATAGCAACTGCCTATTTCTGAGACCTCCACAACTCCGTTTGACTTGAAATTTGATTGACGTGACCCTCATCGGATGACCTGCCCGTTCACACTGGTGCCTACTACTGGTTTACTATTTTTAGCCTGTTTCTGGAATGCCTTACTATAAATAGTAAGTGCTCCGATTGCCTTCAAATTTTACCGATGGATAGCTTGAAAGATGCTGATCGCAGTGGGATACACCGGTTTTCGAAAATTCTGACATTTTACCTCTCATTTTGGGTCCCGAAGCTAGAAACCCTAATTTGACTTGCAAGTATATCAAATGACCTCCCTTTGACCTCATTTCTGTTGCACTTCGCTCTATTTGTGGTTCTGATGCGCTGGGCAGCTGCCGGAATGCACTTGCTAAAAATAGTAAGTTTCTGAAAACTGATCATCTCGCTTTGCATGTCACATCATTGTGAAGCTCTTGAAAAACCCATAAAGAATTATCAGACATGCAAACCCTAAAAATAGCCTCAGAAGATGGCTCCTGAAAAAGTCATGATCCTGGTTTGCATCTTATATCATCGTGAAGGTTTCTGAAAACCCAAAAAGAATCTTCAGACATGCAAAGAAAACCTTAACATGTAAACCCTAAAAATAGCCTCTGAAGGCTGAACACTAAAAGTCATCGTCTCATTTTGCATGTTATATCGTCGCGAAGGTTTTCTGAAAACCCAGAAAGAATCTCCAGACATGCATTGAGGAACTTCACATATAAACTCTAAAATTTGCTCCGGAAGCCGAACTTGCTAATAATAGACAGTTGTCCATTCTGGCTCAAAACTTGCAAACGAGCAACTCGACATGTTCTGGAAGCAGTGCAACGATCAAAACTTCGAAAGTGCCCTGAAATGAACACTTACTAAAAATAGTAAGTTGTCGGATTTCACTGAAATTGAGCTAGAAACTTGCTGGAAGCAAACTAATTGCCACGTGAAGCTCAGATCCCAACTTATTCACTCCATTTGATTTCAAATTGACCATAAAAGTGCAAACCCTAATTCTTAGACTTGGCCAAAATTTCACGTTTAAGCTCATAGACAGGCACATCCCCGGAAAGCGGACAGCAGAAAGAGACAAAAAGAGAGAGAGAGACAAAACCAAAGCCAAAAGACCAAAATAGAGCAAAAATTAGGGGGTCCCCATTTTGAATGGGGCAATGTGTGAAAAAGGTAACAACAGGACGTCTAGCATTTCTTTAACCATGATGGAACGTAAAAACAAAAGTTTCTACAGACGGTATGGTGTCAAGGTCTTTGAGAGCAAATGTACGTAGAAAGTTTTTGGTTCCAAATCAATTTCTAGACTAGATCAACTAGAACTACAGGTAGAGTGTGATGATTTGCCCCCAAGCCTAAAAGTGAGGTTGAATGTAATGATGACCTATTCACTCACAAATGGAATTAACAAAACATGTAATGAGAGGCTAAAAGCATCCAAAGCCTGAAAGTGAGGTCTAATGTAATGGTGACCTATTTAGTCACACAGATGGGATCAGAACATGTCATCAGGCCGAAAGCATCCAAACTTGCAGCCTTTAAAGTAGTGTAAACTATGTACAAACCCACCAACTTAAATCTATGGAAGATACCTTGCAATCACAAGGGGGACGGTCGGGGGACGTCTAGGCGTCCCCTAGCCATCCCCGAGACGGTCAATCGTTCCCCTTTTTCTCATTGACTGTTTCCCATTTTCCGAGATGTTTCCTTTGTTTAGGGGACGCCAGGGGACCTGTTGACGTGGTTTTTGAGACCGCACCAACACAGAATAAAGTCTCCCAACGGACGCTCTATCCTCTCTTGAACAAAGTATTCAGCATGCTAAGATTGCGAGTAAGATCATGCTTTCAACTCCAAGGTTCCTTGTGCGAATAGGCTCGGTTTGGCTCGATGTGATATTGCTGGTATGTCAAGGGGACTTACACAATTGTTCGGCGGCTAACAACAAACAGTAGACTAAGGGCTTTCGTGTGATTCAAATGATTTGGCGGTGGTATGAAGTTTCCTAATTCTAACCGGAAATGAACCAATTTAAAAGGGTGTAGGGCCTAAGAAAGTTTATGTTTATTCTAAATGCGAGGATATGTGGAGCTTCATTTCAATAGACTTCAGTTTCACCTAGCCTCCGTCGGACTGCCTCAAAAATCGGTTGCAATCTTCAAGGGAAAAGCAAAAGATGTTCAAATTATGACTTCAACATGCATACACCATCACGCGACGCATATAAGCATATAATCACAATTGAAGTTAAACTCAAATAATGTCCAGTTGACTACACACAAGGCGAACTTATCATCAACAAATTACGCTAGTGGTATGGAATAAAGCGAAGCTATCTCAATAAAACACCACACACCAAAGTAAGCTACTTGCATGAATTTAAGCTACTTGGATACGAAAGGAAGAAGAAACCTTGCTAGCATTTCATGACAAGACGAATTCCATCATCAATGAAAAGATCTATTATCATAAAATGTGTTACACAACAATCTCCTCAAAAGTTTTCAAAAGGGAAAACTTTCTTTCTTCTCCAAATTATGCAAAAATGTTCTACAATGCTACACTATCTAGCTCTAATGCTAATGCTCCCTCAATGTCTACTACTACTATTCCAATGTCTAATCTAATTCCTTACAAATGAGGGGGACTCCCCCTTTATATAGCTAGCCAAGTCCCAAAAGACGGCTAGGGTTACAATCAATAGAGTGGCCAGAATCGTGCCACCTCAGCCCTAAATAATATTGCCCTAAAAACCGCCACAGAGGAGAGTGGGGTAATAAATGCGCCATAATGTCCACCATCATCCTTCTAGAAGATTCCGTTTGTAGATGCGTTCACATTATCCTTGATCTTCCTTCTTGGCGTTGTTCTTTGACTTCTTCCACTTGAGGGTCTTCATCTTCGTCACTTGAGTTATACTAAGTCTTAACACAGCCATTTTCTTGCAAACTTTTCCCCTTTGAGATTGAAACTCATCTTCATCGTGCTTCCACTTCAAGTCATCGTACTCTGGCCTCAACATTTCTCCTGCAAAACAAGCAAGGAGAGGGGTATTAGAATACTTCATGATATAAACTTAACTCACTCACCTGATCCTCACGCTCCAACTTTCAAGCGTTCATCGCCAACTTTGCGTTCAAGTTCATGCCTTAGACAAACTTCATCTTTGAGAAATTCATTTCACCTGCTGAGCTCTGATAACCTCGATTTTATTCATTTCTGGCTCAAGTAAACTATCTTCACGAAGGATTGAAGCAAATTCACCTAGGCAGTTTCTTTCAAATTCATCGTCTGGAGGATCTTACCTTGAAAACACATTTTCTTCATTTTTGCCTTAGAAAATTTTCAAATTTCCCTTAGAAAATTTTTCATAGAGGCGCCTGGCACATTTTATCCTCCAACATCTTCACATTTGAAAAATATTCATTTGAAAACCCAACGCCTTAGAAATATTTCATCACGTATCTTATACTTTAGGAAAACCACGCCTTAGCACTTCATTCCCATCTGGCAACTTCCAACGCCTAGGCAATTTTTTTTTTGTCAATAACTTGAATTTTATTTCACCACGCCTAGCATCTTGTCTTCACACATCACACACGTCTTAGAGAAATTCCCTAACACCTACCACCTTAGGCGCATTTTGTGTTTGAGGAGGACATTTATTCCTACGCCATTCATATTTTACCATTGCCATCTTCACCTTGCATGGCGCACATCACAATTTGAGGGTGAATATTCCACTTTACCACGCCTAGCAATATTTTCTTAACCTTACCAATACTTAACCACTTTCCAACCCAAGTCCACCCTCTACTTGGCGCATTCAAAGGTTGGAGAGGAAAGTCAACACTAAGATATGCCCATTTTGCACAACGCCCAGCAATCTCCACTTGTCTTTATCTTTATTTGGGCGCATTTCACCCCTTGAAGAGGATGGGCGCATTTTACCTATGTAGGAGGATGAACTTTCAACGCCTAGCTGGTGACTTTTCAGCTTCCTTTGCTTTGTCCTCACATGCCCCTTTTTGGGCGCATTTTGCCTATACAGCAGGATGAAACATGTTGACCAGCTTGACTTTGCCTTATTTTTGTCTTGACATGCCCTCTTTTGGGCGCATTTCAACATGAGAGGAGGACGAGTTTCTCCCTTAGAAACTTTTTGGATTTGTTTGCATGTGAGGGGCGCATTTTAGCATAGGTGAGGGATAAAGTTTTATACTTAGAAATTTTTTTTGCTATCAACCCTCTTCCTTGGGCGCATTTCACCATAGGAGGTGGATAAAACCCTTTGACCTCTTTGACTTTCTTGCTTGTTGGGCGCATTTAGGCCATGGTGGAGGATGAGAGTTATACTTAGAAAATTTTCATGCTTGGCATCTTGAGTTGGGCGCATTTCACAGGGGGTGGAGGATAAACCTCGACACTTAGAAAAAAAAAATTCAACTTTTTCCCTGAGCTCCCTTGGGCGCATTTTGACATGCCTTCAGGATGAAAAGAGTTGACTTTCATTGACCACTTGTGCTTTGGGCGCATTTTGCCCCTGATGAAGGATAAACTTGCAACTTAGAATTTTTTATGCCTCCTCATCAACTGGGCGCATTTTGCCATGGCTACTGGATGAAGTTCCAGACTTAGAATTTTTTCCTCGTTTTTCGCCAGTATTCCATGCCCTGCTATTTATAGTAAGTCCTTTGAATTTGCATCTCTGAAGCTCGGATTGATTTGAAATTTTACACACTGCATCCTTATCACCTCGTCGTTCTGTTGACACTGCCATTTTTAGCTGACCTGCTATTTTGCTTTGTTTCCAATCGACTATAAATGAAGTAAGTGCGGATTTGACTTGAAATTTTACGATGCTTTGAAGAGCGGCGATGTGATGGTTTAGGATTTTGAAGATTTTGACTTTTTGATGCCTATTTTTAGGCTCCGAAGCTAAAACCCTAATTTGCATTGCATGCGTATCAAGATCTCATTTCTTTCGTTTTTGTTGCCGCTACTGCGATCAACTTCGTGATTCTGGCGAGGCTGGCGGGAGGCGGTACAGCAGGAACCTGCTAAAAATAGCAAGTTCCTTCTTGAGAGTGATTATCTTTGTTTTGCATATGTACCATCAGCGAAGCTCTCGAAAACCATCATAAATCGCGACATGCAAAGAAAACCCTGACATGCAAACCCTAAAAATAGCCTCGGAAGGCTGAATCCTGAAAGTGGTCATCTTGACTTGCATGTTACATCATCGCGAAGATCTTGAAAAACCCAGAAGGAATATCCAGACATGCAAAGAAAAACTCTGCATCTGGACCCTGAAATTCGTGCCGGAAGCCGGACTGCTAAAAATAGTAAGTTATCTGTTTTCGCTCAAATTTTGCACGCGAATAGTCTGATATGCTCTGAATGCTGTGTGACTGTCGGAACCTCAAAAGTGCTGACAAATTGCCCTGAATTGTGCACTTATTAAAAATAGTAAGTACCTCGGAATCTGATAAATTTTTGCTAAGAGCCTGCTGGAAGCATACTGACAAGAACGTTAAGCTCAAGTTTCAAGTTATTCACCTCGTTTGACTTCAAATTGGCTGGACAGACTCAAACCCTAATTTCAGACTTGGCCAAATTCATGTTGAAGCTTGCAGACGGGAACGTCCCCAGGAAGCAGACCATAGAAAAGAGACAGACGGAGAGAGAGAGACACAAAAACCAAAGCCAAAACGACCAGAATGGAGCAAAAATTAGGGGTCCCCATCTTGAATGGGGCGATGTGTGAAAAGGTCACAACAGGACCATCCCCTAGCCGTCCCCCTGTCCTCGAGACATCCCGGGGACAGGGACGGGCCATTTTAGGCAGGGGATGCATCCCCGGGTTTCCTTGGCAAAATTCAATGCTCCAATAGATGATGAGGATGCCAAAACCATTTTATTAAACAATTTACCTTTAAAATTCAACAATGTCATGTTTACTATTAGTCAACTTTCTACTAAAAGTCTAGAAGATATGATTTTAGCTCTCCTAGCTGAAGAAAAGAGAATTATTGCAAGAGATACAAAAGATGATCCTCAACCTAAGGTAGCATTAGACTCAAATCATAGAAGAACTGGTAAGGACAAAAGGGGAATATAATGCTATTATTGCAAGAAAATGGGTCACACATCTTGGAAATGTAGAAATTGGGAAAATGATGTTCTCAAAGAAAATATTAGAGAATCTAATGTAGCCATTGTTGAATATCATCCAGATGCTAACAATGGTGAAGAGGTTGATTTATATGCATTTTAAATACATCTAGTTCTTTGAAGACAAGAAGGAATCCAATATAGATAAAGCTTAGTATGGATAGTTGCCCAGTTAGCTTAAGAGTTTGTGGATCTTGGGAC
>VDFB02283665.1:0-35040 GCA_007258455.2 Sequoia sempervirens | reverse complement strand
TTTTGGATTGGGTAAGCCCTAGAGGTGTGATTTCCTATAAACCCTATGCCTTTGCATGGTAAAGTGAGGGTTTTTTAGAGCAACATTATAAAGGCCTTAAATGTGCAAAATAATCTTGAAATATATTGTTTTGTTACATAATAAAAGACTGTCCAAGGTGATTGGGTGAAGAATAGGTGAATAGGTTACACTCTCTTTGTAAAAGAGGGCTAATTCACTAGCCTAGGATAGAGGTATGTTATTGGTTCTCAGATTTTGTCCAAAGGAGTTAATAGTGGTTTTCACATATGTTCTATAATTATGAAAAGGGTATCTTGATCACTAATTTATTTATGAAGTGCTTTAGAGATTTTGGATGAAAAATCCCCTAAACCGGGCCGCATTTGCTACAAGGGAAAGCATGGTTAAGAGTTGAATTTTGAGGAAATCATCTATTTTTTCTTTGAAGTCTGGTGGATATCCACTTTGATTGGAATGTTGTTTGGTTTGACAACCCCTATACCACACCTATGGTGCATGAGCACCTACACCTTAGTGATAAAATTGAAGTCTTGAAGGTCATTAAGGGGGGGATAATAGGTAGTATGATGCTTTTTTTAGGTGTTTTGTCTTGAATAAGGTCTAATAAGACCAGTTTTAATTTAATCAAGGGATTGCAAAGTCATTTTTGGTGAAAATGTAAAAAGTTACATATTGCTGTTGTTAAGCACAATAACAAGGTTGTCAAAGTGCAGTTTAGGGAACATTAAGAGTCTTTGAATTTAAAAATCAGTTAGGAACATTTGAGGAGGTATTTGTTGATTTGAAATAGTATAAGAAGCCTCTTCAAGGGTTGTGAAGGGTTTTTGAACATTTTTTTGTGAAATACTATCAAATTTCTACGCTCAAAACTTGCATTTTTTTTGTTTTTCTGAGTTTCTTTGCTACTATACGGACCCGTACAGGTGTGGAATGATCTGAAAGTTTCCATGTTTGAAGGTATATGAATATAATCTCATTTGAAATTGGTTTTAGTTTCTAACTCAGTGATTAAAGTGAGTTTTCTCCATTTTTCTAAGACTACCCTGTCACACTGTCTTAAGGGTTTTGAAAGGAAATAAATGATGTGTTAGTCAATCCACCTACTGTTTGATCTTGTGGCTTGGTGGATTGACTTGTATCATGTTAGGTCATATTTTTTAATCCATTAGGTATCAAGGAGAGTCAATAGGATGGCGATGGTATGATGCCTTAGTGTTAGGGCAGTGATATTTCCTTGTGAAAATGAGAAACCTAAGCATGGATTTGGAAAAAAATTGAAGGGACTGGTCTTGTGAAGGTTTGGTGAGTTTTTACATATGATTTGGAAGGTGTTTGAAGAATTAGTTTGATTGGGTAAGCCCTAGAGGTGTGATTTCCTATAAACCCTATGCCTTTGCATGGTAAAGTGAGGGTTTTTTAGAGCAACATTATAAAGGCCTTAAATGTGCAAACTAATCTTGAATTATGTTGTTTTGTTACATAATAAAATAATTTTCAAGGTGATTGGGTGAAGAATAGGTGAATAGGTGGAACTCTCTTTGTAAAAGAGGGATAATTCACTAGCCTATGACAGAGATATGTTATTGGTTCTTAGATTTGGTACAAAGGAGTTAATGGCGGTTTTCACATATGTTGTGTAATTCTGAAAAGGGTATGTTGATCACTAATTTGTTTGTGAAGTGCTTTGGAACTTTTGGATGAAAAATCCCCTAAACTGGGTTGCATTTTCTACAAGGGAAAGCATGGTTAAGAGTTGAATTTTGAGGAAATCATTTGATTTTGCTTTGAAGTCTGGTTGATATCCACTTGTTTGGCATATTGTTTGGTTTGACAACCCCTATATTGCATCAATAATTTTCTCCTGGAAGAATATACATATTTCTTTGTGGGAGAAGTCCAATTGAGATCATTCATGTCCATAATGCGTAATTAGATTTACTAGCAAGATCGGTCAAGGGAGTATGCACATGCAGAGAAAACTATTGGGTTGCAAATGAGATACCCGCATAGGAAGCCTTTCTTTTTCAAGGCATGGTTTATGGGCATTCAACTTAGAGAGGAGGTGCAAAGCAAGTACAATAATAACCTCTGGATGTGCTATAATCACTTTCAAGATCAAGGACCAAAGTTGATAGAGAAAGCTTGGCATGCATATGAAGAACGATATACCCCTCTTCCTAGGTATCTCAAGAAAAGAGAGGTAATCTCACCTCTTAATATTAAATGGTCCTACAGAAGGGCAGTATCCTTGGCCAAAATCATTGAGCAATTAAAGGTTAATTGGATTGGCTTGAGGTATAGACCTCCTCTACTTCTTTCACCACCCCCTACATCACATATCAATATAGACTAGAGTGATGATAGTTTTGAAAGATGGGTACAAAGGGTCACTTTTCATCAGGGATTTCTAAAGGAGCCATAGAAACTAGATACAGAGGCAAATGACTTGTATGATCTTAGTGCCAAGTATGAGGAGATGAATAAGAACTGGAGAAATGAAGGGCATGGAACACACCAAGGAGTAGGAGGACCTTCCCGAGCTTAGGAAGGGGAGGAAATGATGAGGTAAAAATAACCTCATCAATATAATGGAATCAATACTTACCCTTACACCTTTCAACCAACCTTACCCTATCAATTAATTATCTTTAGGATAAGTAATTTCTTTCTTTTTGTGAATAAGTGTACAATCTTTATTTCTTGAAATTAGTCAAAATAAGCTAATTTGTGCTAACTTATGGTTTAGTTTTTGATCATTCCATAGGTCAACTTACATAATCAATTACCATCCCAGTCAAAGAGGTTTAACGCATATTTCAATACCATTAAAGACAAGTGAATGGGCACCGGAACTTCAGGAGCATACACGATGGACCGAGTTTTTATAGTTTCCATTATTTTCAATTCTAAAGACTTTATGGCTCATGTCGAGCCTCTTTAATATTTCATGTCATGGAATTTACAGTCTATTAGTTTTTGACAATCAGTTGAACACTTTATGAACTGAAAAGTAGGATTTTGTTAGCTACTCTCATATAAATATGTAACTGTTGAAAACAATAATATACCAAAGAATGTCGTTATGTTGCCACTATGTTTTTTAAGTTATACTTTTCATATGAATAAAATGAGTTTTTCCCGCCACTTCTAGAGTTACTGAATGATGTGAATGGATTTCTTTGAATGAAGTGATTTGGAGTTACTAGTGTATGCAATCTGAGCTAGGCGTAGGAGCACTCGAGAGCTGGCCACTTGAGGGGTTGTAGATTAGATAAATAAGTATTTTACTTCTAATTTTGTACTTTCTATTAGTAGATAATAATTGGAATTGGAGTTTGTTTTCATATTTGTAATTATGTCAAGATCAATCTTGCATGTTGTAGCTGAGTCTATAGTCTTTGAATTTACTGTCTGAAGTTTCAAAGCACCTTCTCTCAGTTGTTCTATATTGTTAAATCATTTTCTGCTAGCTGTTTAGATTGTTTTCTTTTGATTAGATCAATGTTTCCTAGTTTCTTTACAAGCTTTACTTCTTCAACAATCTATACATTTCTTAGTTTAATAATTTCTATGCTTTCTAGTTTAGTGGTGATGATTTTTAAATTCATAGTTTTATGCTTTATAGTTTAGTTATTTCAAGCTTTCTAGATAGATGATTTTCTACTTTCTAAGTTTAGTGGCTTCTTAGATTAGAGTTTTATTTCAGTTGTTTAGTATTTAGGAAACTTGAGAGAGATAGTCAAGATGTCTTCTATTGCATATAGCCTTTGGACACTACACGGTCCATATATTAATGTGTTTATCAAGTAAAGTGTTAGGACCTAACAACAACCTATATATCATCCTTGACCCCACCAATCCCCCTAGGGACCGTAGCCCCTTTGTTACTATTGATGAAATCCCTCATGTTGTTTGTCGTAGCACCCGGGCTTGGGGTAAAGCCACTATGAATGATAAAACCCCTTTGTCCCTATCAAATGTAATCTCCTATCAGAGCCCACACACACGCCCATTTATCTACTTTGAGGTTCTCTGATAACTCTAATGGTGATGATGATTCATGGAATCTGGCCCCGACCAATTCTCCTATGCATTCTTCAGCTCATGACCATGTCTCAGATTTTCCCAACACCCCTCCCATTTCTAACCCTGACCCACAAAATTCTCCCAACCAATGCATCAATATGGAGGAACCTCATACTAAACCTAGGTCGGTTTGTCCCCTTACTAATCCAGGTGATCCCACAATACTGGTTTACAATTTTTAGCCAAACTAGACTCTGAACTAATTTTTTCTAACTAAATCTTTACTTTTGGACATCTATAGAGGTTGAATCATGAGGAATTTGAAGATGATGCAAACTAGCGATTTGTGAAATTTTCTTTGTAGATTCTAAATAATTTTTTTCAAAAATTTTGGAATCAGATTGCACTTCTTTTTCCATCTCCTTCAAAAACTAGTTTTTTCAGTAAACGCCATTTCAAGTGGAGGATCACCTTAAAAGAGTAATTAATAACGTTTTATTTAGCTGGATAAATTTATTTTTCAAACCTTAGATTTGTAACTACGATATCTAGTGCTTTCCTTAATTGGTCTCATAGTGCTTTATTATCATTTTTCCTTAATCAAGTTTCAAAAGTCAAACCAATTACAATTCAAACATGTATGCACCGGTATAACACAACTTTTGTATGTATCGAATTCAATTTTTTAATTCTTTTGGACTCCGGCTGACCAATAGTTTGGTGGTGACTTACATTTTTAAAATTTCGAGCAATCTCTTATTTTCCACGTGTAGAATAAAGAGCCTGATTTTTGATGAAAAACCTACATTCACAAGAAATAAAAAATAAATATAATAATCAAATTAAATTTAATTAAAGTTATAATTTTTTGGAATCTTATAACAAGGAATACATAATTACAAAAAAAATAAAAATTTAAATGAATTCATTTGATCCCGAAAAGGTAAATCAAAAGTGGTTTTTTATCAACATTTCGATAGGTGTAAAGGAGACTCTATTATAGGTATGGTTTAAAACTAGCAGGGTTCTATCCAAGGGGGCTTGGTCTAAGGTGGTTTGATCAAACCCTCTTCAATTGGAATCCTTTAAATGAAACTTTTCAAGCCTTAAATCATTATATTTTCTAAAAATATGTGATTTCAGCAAAAATCAGGATCTCTTAGAAAGTGTAAACCACTATTGTGGTAGCACCCATCCCCTAAGCAAAAAAAATAATGAAATTTTAGAGACAATTAACATTCAAAAGCATATCATGAAGTGGCTCTTGGGTTAGTTAGTCATGGCTAAAGAAATAATCTAATTTCTAGAAGGTAAGGTTCTGGAACAACAGGTCTTGTGGCCTGGTGAGGTGGAGAATAAGACTATAGACACGTGAAATTAGCATTATGCACTTAGTTCATATTCATCCGCTCATTAAATTAGCGAATCTCATCAAATCCATTCACCAAGTAAATTAGGACTATTTAATTCATTCCTAAGGTTATTCATTTAAATTAAATAAATCAAAGTCTCACATCAACCTTTTAATTAAATAAACCAAATTTTATTTAATTAAATAAACCAAATTTTATTTAATTAAATCTCCAAATGCATATTCCATCCCTTTTTTATTGAAATAAATCCAAATATACAAGTAAAATGGGTCAAAATCAACTAATCATCACCTAAGCTAATCTAATCCTGATTAACCTAACCTAACCACCCATCACATCCTCTAGCTTTTCCCACTTGCACTAATAAATAATTTTAATTCATTTATAAATTCATCATTTTATTTCAACTTGGCATAAAAATGGAATATTCCCTTAAGTTTGAATATGAAGACAAGTTGACTTGTCCCTTCCAACATTTCAATAACTTCTCTCTTTCATGTCCCCCTCTCAACATTTAATTCACAAATTCAAATTTGAATCTCCCCCTCTTTGGCACGTTGGCCAAAACTTGCACATTCCTCAACCTATCATAATGTGACAAGTGGCCTCATCTCATTGGTCCAATCATTATCCCACATTGTTCTATTTTGAGCTCCCTTCCAATTTGAAAATCTATAAATAAAGGGTTGATTCTTCATCAAATCATCTACACTCTCATGCAAAGTTACTATCTTCAATTGAGAACTAATTTTTCCCATCACCATTGCATTGCATCATTTCAGTTTTAGCAAGGATTGGGAAAGGGTCATTGGCACATTTGACACCAATCCAATATGGAATAGGTACTTGTTATGCTTTCATAATGTCTTTTTGATCTCTTTTGTCATTTGTTGCATTTTGAATCATAAGATGTTATTTCATAGGAGCATTTGATGAATTTGTATGTAACTAACCCATGTTTGAGGTTTTAGAGTTTATGCATATTTTTATGGTGCTTCATCACATAAAAATATGCATAAAATCTAAAACCTCAAACATGGGTTAGTTACATACAAATTCATCAAATGCTCCTATGAAATAACATCTTATGCTTCAAAATGCAACAAATGACAAAAGAGATCAAAAAGACATTATGAAAGCATAACAAGTACCTATTCCATATTGGATTGGTGTCAAATGTGCCAATGACCCTTTCCCAATCCTTGCTAAAACTGAAATGATGCAATGCAATGGTGATGGGAAAAATCAGTTCTCAATTGAAGAGAGTAACTTTGCATGAGAGTGTAGATGATTTGATGAAGAATCAACCCTTTATTTATAGATTTTCAAATTGGAAGAGAGATCAAAATAGAGCAATGTGGGATAATGATTGGACCAATGAGATGAGGCCACTTGTCACATTATGATAGGTTGAGGAATGTGCAAGTTTTGGCCAATGTGCCAAAGAGGGGGAGATTCAAATTTGAATTTGTGAATTAAATGTTGAGAGGGGACATGAAAGAGAGAAGTTATTGCAATGTTGGATGGGACAAATCAACTTGTCTTCATATTCAAACTTGAGGGAATATTCCATTTTTACGCCAAGTTGAAAGAAAATGATGAATTTATAAATGAATTAAAATGATTTATTGGTGCAAGTGGAGAGGATGTGATGGGTGGTTAGGTTAGGTTAATCAGGATTTGATTAGCTTAGGTGATGATTAGTTGATTTTGACCCATTTGACTTGAATAATTGGATTTATTTAAATAAAAAAGGGATAGAATATGCATTTGTAGATTTAATTAAATAAAGTCTGGTTTATTTAATTAAAAGCTTGATGTGAGAGTTTGATTTATTTAATTTAAATAAATAACCATAGGAATGAATTAAATAGTCCTGATTTACTTGGTTAATTTAATGAGCGGATGAATTTATGAACTAAGTGCATAATGCTAATTTCATGTGTCTACATTTTGCCCCTCTTCGAAGCAATGTACTTGCTGCATTGGTTCAAAGAATAAACTTGATGTGATCAAAATTCAAAAAATTTCTCATTTTTTCGGTCGCCCCAACAGAAAGAAGTACACTAGTACATTGCCCCCTCGAGAGATCGAGCGAAAAGATTCGATTTGAGGGTTGATCTTGCAATAAAGAGGTTTAAAATGGATGGTTATGGATGATGATGCAAATGAGATGATTTTAAGATGCTTAGAATAACAAATCTATATTATCTTAAACAACTTAAATGATGATATGATGTGAGATGGATGAGATTGATGACGTGATATGTTGTGATTATGCAAATGTATGATTTATGAGATGCTAAGACTAACAGATCTATATTATGATGATGAATATGTATGTGTGATGATATGTAGAATACTAATGGTTCGTGGATGCAGGATGGATGCAATGGTGATGATGATTAATTATTCATGACGTGATGTTAGTGCGGAAAAGAAGAAATTAGATGATGACAAGAGGATCCAATAAGCCAACTTTATGAGATATGATGATGAGAAATGGTGATGAAAAATGGATAATTTTCTTATCAAGGATTAGGATTTTAAAAGGGTCACTTACCTTATGTTTGATAACACGCATAAGTACGATGCATCGAGGTATAAAGGACCTAGATGGCATTGTACTTAGTGTGATGGACTTTGACTCGACAGATAGATAGGAGTATTCTTCACACCTAAAATATGGAAACCTTGCTAGGATGCATTTTAGAAGTTTCAAATAGCTCAAACCAAAACATAGAAAGGTATAACCTATCCATGCAATAGTCAACAAGTTGGCCAAAACACCCTCCATACATATCTAACAAAGCAAGTATTCACCAAGGTTATTTTACAAGAACGTCCAACAAGCACAACAGACAAAAGGATAATGATCATTGCCCCATTACTATCTCTCTAAATCCTTCATTCGGATATCATCGAGAGGTCCTTGGACTAAGCGCAATAAGATAAGTCAAAAGACAAAGATAAAGCACACAAACAAGTTGATGTTCTTCAATACCACTAACCAAAAGGGAATGTGTTTTAAAGGATAAGAACCGAAACTATTGCCAAAAGATAATGCCCATTGTAGGAAGGATACATCCTAGGACATGTTAGTGGATGGAGGCACGTCATTTCATTTATCCAAAGTGTTCTTTCTGATAAGTAATTCCCATTGTAGGAAGGATTCATCCTAGGACATGATGTTATCAAATGATTGATATGGGATTATTTGGATGATGGACTATAGACACAAAGAATTGACCAACTTGTTTACGTACTGACTTAAACCTGAGAGTTGGAATTTTTGAGTTTTACTTTTAAGCTATAGATATCTAAAACCCAAAATGTCTAAAACATTATAGAGAAGATTTTGATAGTAGTTCTATAATCCAGACATCTATTGTGAAAGTAAAATGAAAAACTTGTTTTTGAAAGCATTCAAACCCCATGTTTGAAAGCTATTATACTTAAAACTTTACATTCATTAGAAATCAGAGTAAGATCATCAAAATGAAATATATTAAATATATTTTTCCAGCCCTCCTTCTAGAGCCATGATGAAGCACCATAAAAATCTACATAAACTCTAAAACCTTGAAAACATGGGTTAGTTACATACAAATTCATCAAATGCTCCTATGAAATAACATCTTATGCTTCAAAATGCAACAAATGACAAAAGAGATCAAAAAGACATTATAAAATCATAACAAGTACCTATTCCATATTGGATTGGTGTCAAATGTGCCAATGACCCTTTCCCAATCCTTGCTAAAACTGAAATGATGCAATGCAATGGTGATGGGCAAAATCAGTTCTCAATTGAAGAGAGTAACTTTGCATGAGAGTGTAGATCATTTGATGAAGAATCAACCCTTTATTTATAGGATTTCAAATTGGAAGAGAGCTCAAAATAGAGCAATGTGGGATAATGATTGGAAAAATGAGATGATGCCACTTGTCACATTATGATAGGTTGAGGAATGTGCAAGTTTTGGCCAATGTGCCAAAGAGGGGGAGATTCAAATTTGAATTTGTGAATTAAATGTTGAGAGGGGGACATGAAATAGAGAAGTTATTGCAATGTTGGATGGGACAAATCAACTTGTCTTCATATTCAAACTTGAGGGAATATTCCATTTTTATGCCAAGTTGAAAGAAAATGATGAATTTATAAATGAATTAAAATGACTTATTGGTGCAAGTGGGAAAAGATATAGGATGTGATTGGTGGTTAGGTTAGGTTAATCATGATAAGATTAGCTTAGGTGATGATTAGTTGATTTTGACCCATTTGACTTGAATATTTGGATTTATTTAAATAAAAAAGGGATGGAATATGCATTTGGAGATTTAATTAAATAAATTTTGGTTTATTTAATTAAAAGGTTGATGTGAGGCTTTGATTTATTTAATTTAAATGAATAACCTTAGGAATGAATTAAATAGTCCTGATTTACTTGGTGAATGGATTTGATGAGCTTGGTTAATTTAAAGAGCGGATGAATATGAACTAAGTGCATATTGCTAATTTCACGTGTCTACAAAGACGTACATTGGGACATGATTGCTTGTTTGGCCAAGTCTTTTGAGTGGTGGGAAAGGTGGGAAAAAGAGCTAGATGATCTTTAGGCCATCATTGGTATTGAGGAAGAAAAGAATAATTCACTGACTGATATTGATGCCATCCACCAGAACCAGGAGAATACCATGTAATTCTTGAGGGTCATCACCGACTACAACAAAGAAACTGTGAAGAACACTACCTCACTCTTTAGGTTTTTTAGGATGAGTTAATGAAGTGCTAGGGGAAGCAAGTTATAGAAGGTGTGGATGATGGTCTCACATAGAAGAGGAAGGGAAAAAAGGTGGACACCTCTGCTCATGACATTGTGACAAATACCTAAGACATTCAACAAGGTCCTGTGACTTTTGAAAAGAATCTCTAGTTCCTCTCTCAGGAATGGAATGCGATCACTAGTCTCAAGTTGTTGGGAGACCTATAGGTGCCTGGTGGTTTTGTGATGGTCTTGGCTTTGTGGGTTTCTTTTCAGTTTTTTTAGTACCAGTTGAATTGTTTAAGCTTTAGTTTCTATTTACATTTTAGTTTTCTCATTTCCCATGAGTTCTTGGTTTTCCTTTATGGTTATTTTATAAATGGGTATTGGCCCTTCCATTTTTAATCTAATCAAAACATGTTTAGGTTATGTTAGTGTAAATAGTATCTTTATCCATCTAGATGGGATATCAACTTTCTACGATTGGCTGATTCACACATAGCTTGAGTTTACTTAGGTTTATTTTGATTTTATCTCACTTGATAGTATTGAGACATGTGTCCTCATCACTTGAGACATCTATTGACACTTGATCATACACTTGCCAAATAATCTCACAAGTGTTCCATCTTTGGAGGGTTAGTCAATTATTCAGTCCTACCTTCCTACCTAATCTACATTGCCTATATATGTAAGGTATCTCATTGAATTATACACTTTTCATATTAGATTGATATACGTACTATACTATGTTAAAATATAGACTATATTTTACACTCTAATACATTTTTTATGTAAAGTCATGTGTCATGGAAGAGACATATCTCTCCAATAATGATGCATATTTAAGGATCTTTGGATCTATCTATTTGAATGTATAAAATTATATAATATAAATTTATGCTCTCTAATTTTCTACATGCTATCAGAGCCAGATTAGTGGAAAAGTTGGGACATAATGTAATTAAAATTTGCAAAATAGATTGTGTGGAGATTTGTCGACCATGGAGTCGCTAGTGTAGTTGTTAAAGAAGATTGATGCCATGTAAGAAAATAGGTTTATAAATTGAAGTGTCTAAGGTCATTGCTAGATGTTAAATTCTAATCAGTCATCACTGCATGAAGGATCGAAAGAGAAATAATTTTTGCATGTTTCTGTAGAAGTTGAAAGTTGAAAGAAAAAAGTGTTTATACCATGCTAAACTGCTACTATATACTTGAGCCTCCAACTGCAATAAAATTACTGGGAGAGCTAGCTATTCAAAATTCTAATTGATTGTGTTTGCAAAAAGTAGATTGAAGACTCTGAGAAAGAAAGATTGGGGGAGAGTGAAAGTCTTAGAAGAATATTTTGACCATCCATTGAATTGAATAGAAGCACAAAAGGAATCATAGTTTTTCTAAAGCGAAGATTATAGAGATCGGTATAATCAAAGATAAGCCGCTATTGTTGTATGGAAATTTGTTGAAGTGAAGGGGCACAAAAATATTGTTAAGGATCATTGTTTGTTGAGGGAGAAATGATATCAATTTGAGAAGTTTCCTCCAATAAGATCGCAGTTATTTTCTTACTAAAGTTTTTGCAACTGGAAGGTGAAAATAAGTTGCATATGAAAAGAGTAAATCATTAGGCAAAAGCTAATAAAGAATCCAAAAGGATTCACACTATACTGGTCATAGAAGAAAGGAAAAGTTTTATTGTAGAGCTATTGTGCATTGTGGAAGGCCATTGTTTGGAGAATGGAAGCTATAGTTTGAAGGTCGATGTAAAGAAGTTTAACATAGCCAAGGAGATTATTCACTATGTATTTTGTATGGAAAAGAGATAGTTTTTTGTTAACTATCGAACAAACTCTACCACAATAATGGGTTACACTTTCTAGGACATCTTGATTTTTTCCTAAAATCACATATTTTTGAAAATATAATGATTTAAGCCTTTAAAGGTTTCATTTAAAGGATTTTAATTAAAGTGGGTTTGATCAAACCCGCTTGGATAAAATCTTGTTAGTTTTAAACCATACCTATAATGGAGTCTCATTTACACCTATCAAAATGTTGATAAAAAACCATTTTTATTTACCTTTTGGGGGATCAAATGAATTCATTTAAAATTTATGTTTTGTAAGTATGTATCCCTTATTATAAGCTTCCCAAAAAGTATAATTTTAAATATATTTAATTTTATTATTATATTTATTTTTCATTTCTAGTGAATGTAGGTTTTTCAATGAACATCAAGGTCTTTGTTTCACACATACAAAACATAGGAAAATAGAGAAAAAAAATCTAAAAAATATATTTACACTAGGTACTGATGTCCTTATTCTAACAAAAAAGGAATAAGTTAATTCAAATGCATACAAAAAAATTATGTGGTACAAAGTACACCTCTGTCCAAATTATAATTACTTGGATTTGGAAAATTAATTTTAAAAAATTATGCAACAAAAAATTATGAAAAAATATTCATGCACTAGATATTGTTGTGAAAAATCTATATTTTATAAATTAGAATTGTATCCTTTCTATAAAAAAATTATGCGATACGAAGTAAACATCACTTTTTAAAAATGTTGTTTAGTAGAAAAGTAAGTTATTGAAAATTACATAAAAGGATTCACAATTTTTTTTTAATTTTTTAAAAAGATATAATTAGAATCTACACACAAAATCTCACAAATCACTAGTTCCCTTCATCCTCAAATTCTTAATGGTTTGGCTGCTATAGGTGTAAAAAAGTGAAGATCTGGTAAAAAATGTTGATTTCAATGTCAAGTTTGGACAAAAAGTGTAATCCAAAGAGGTTGTTGAATTAGTTAAAAGGTGATTGTGAAGAAAAAGGGGTCATTTAATTAGCTCTTGAAGCTGTAGAAAATTAAAAGGAAAATTGAGATCATTATTAGAAAGCCATAGGTGTTGGTGTAATTTATTATTTAATTACACTTACATAAGTTTACTTAGGAATTTAATTATATTCCTAGGTATCATTTACTAGGTGATAGATTCACATGTTTGCTTAGGATATAAAATTCCTTCTAGAAGGATGAGTTTTCTTTTCTAGAAGTCTTATCTTATCTAGCATCATTCCCTAGGTAGTTAGTTAGTTGTCATGTATGTCATAAGATTATGACACATGTCAACATCATATTACATACATCTCAACCTTGCTTAGATATAAGCAAGGATTCACATGTAATTTTTCATATTTAGTTTGGTATTCTTGCATCCTTAATCATAGCATGATATTTCTGCCATTTCTCTCTTGTGGAAGATATTTTTTCTTGTAGGTGATTCTAGGGTGTTTGAGGAGTTCACCATAAACTCCTACATGGTATCGAGGTTCAGTGTTGCAGACTTCTTCCCAGATTTGAGGGGACAATCTTGGAATGAAATTTTTGTTGGGTGTGAGTTGAGGTCTTGAGAGCCTCACCATTGAATCCAAGGTGTTAGAGAAAGTTAAGATCAACTTTTGTTTCATCAAAATCTGGCATATTTTGTCAAATCTGCAAGGGTTTGATCCAACTATTTTTATTGGAGCCATTTTCATTTTTGCTTCAGAAATCTAGCTTCCACTCATTTGTAGAAAAAATGATTTCTGGATTTACTTAGGTATTTAATTATATTCCTAGGTATCATTTACTAGGTGATAGGTTCACATGTTTTCTTAGGATATAATATTCCTACTAGAAGAATGAGTTGTCTTTTCTAGAATTCTTATCTGATCTAGCATCATTTCCTAGGTAGTTAGTTAGTTGTCACATGTCATAATATTATGATACATGCCAACTTCATATTACATGTACTACATCTCAACCTTACCTATATAAGCAAGGCTTCATATGTACTTTGCCATATTTAGTTTGGCATTCTTGCATTCTTAATCATGGCACAATATTTCTGCCATTTCTCTCTTGTGGAAGATATTTTGTCTTGCAGGTGATTCTAGGGTGTTTGAAGAGTTCACCATAAACTCCTATAATAGGAATTAAAGCCCTCAAAAGGAAAACTAGTAAATCATAAGAACCTTGAACAAGAGTTCCAACGTAGGTTTCAAAGGCATATTGAAGACCTTCAAATTATTTTTTTCTTTCACCACCTTTCAAAAGAAAAAGAATCTATCATTGATAAGTGAACAAGGGAATATAATTGGAAGTAATAATTAATTTGAATGTTGAAAGGTTAGAGAGGAGTTCAAATTTATTTTTGAAAGTACACTTTATAAATATTGTAGTTTCATTTGAAACCAAATTACAACATTGGTGAAGTGGCTTTCATAGAGAAATAGTTTTAATTAATGAAAGGACAAGTCATATAGCAAGATAAAGAGACAATTCAAAACCCAAGTTTGGGAGTAGTCATCAAATGGTTGGATAAGGAAGGTTTCACTATGATGAAAGGTTAATGTAAAAGCTATAATATTTTTATTTTTTGTTGGTTAGTAAAAAAGAAAGTTTAAAATTAATGCATGCAAAAGTCATCATTATTCAAGAAAGGATTGTAGAACTTAGAATTTTGTTGAAATTTTGCAAAGAAGCAATCAAATATTTAAAGGAGAACAAATTTTTTGAAGAGGTTGAAATTTCCAAGAAAGATGTCAATTTGAGAAGATAAGCAACAAGTACTCTTACATTTGAAGGAGATAATCACATGGAAATTGTAGTCTATTTAAGGAGAAATTGAGGGTTTGAAAGAATTATAAAGACATAGTAGATCATTTAAAATCATAGAAGAGTGAAGGTATTTGAAAACACTAAAATCCGTTGTCATCAAGTATTACATAAGTGTTATTTTGTGGTTAAATTATAATCATAAAAGAACATTGTTTTTCAATGGGAAAGGTTGGTAAAAGAGAAAGGAAAGCAAATAGAAACTTAATATGTATGAAAAATAATTTGGAAGAAGAAGTTGAAAATATTAGAGAGAAAAAATAATAATTAGAAACATAAAATAGGTGGGTCAGTGCAAGATCATGGGGGTCCAAACTAGGCCCTTAAGTGGCAATGATAATTCAGAAAAATACTTAGTCAACTTGACATAAAAAAATGAATAAGTTATTAACATAATTTGAAAATAATGTAAAAGAAAAAATTGTAGAAAATTGAATGTAGTTTCTAAGATAATATTCCTTTTTTGGAAAAAAAGTAAATCTATTTGGTGAAAATTTGAAATTTCAATGTAGTAGTACTAAATTTTTAGGAAAAAAAATGTAGGTGTATTTCTGACCAACCTAACTACAAGGAAAAAGTAATATATTTATTTAAAAAATTCAATATAAATAGAGGACACATGCCCAAATGTACCACATTTTTTTTGTAATTTTTTTGCAAATAAATAATTAGTTATGATTTTTTTATTAAAAGTTTTTAAAAATATTAAAACTTGTTTGTCTGACCACCATAATTTGGTCTAAAATTTATGAAATTCAATTTTTCCCTTTTTATTGTATAATATGGAAAGCATAGAATGTGTTACATCTTTTGTATTCAAAAAATGTGAAATCATTTAAGAATTATAGACTTTTTTCAATTAGCCTATCAATTAGAACTTTAATCAAAATATATGTATAAAATCAATAATAATTAATTATATAATTCCAAATAAGGCATATCTTATATTTTTGGAAATTTGACAATTTTCTCAATAAGCCCTTTTTTTCATCAAATTTGGATAAAAAAAGTCATTAGCAATTTTTGGTCATACTACCACTTTTTGGACCCCAATGATCCTGCACTCACCCAAGTCACAAAGGGAAGGTATATTGAAATTGAGAGAAGAAAATATTTTTTCCAATGAATTACTTGAATCTTACGTACAAAGGAAAACCAAAGTCTACAATCTTAACCTATGACACTATGTAATGTGTCATGTGATACAAGTGATTTGTTTTATTCATTAAATGAATTGTTTGATAAATGTCATATAGCTAAAGCGTCACTAATAAAAAGTGTAAGGAAGACAACAATATTATTGAATCTACAAATATTTCTAGTCGTGAGGATAATGAGAAAGAATGTTCTTCAAAGAATGTTTGATTTAACATAATCAAAAGAATGGGATGTGAAAGAAAAGGTTTGGGAAAAAATTGGAAAGGAATTTTAAATCCCATTGAGCCAATTGTAAGGCCAAAGAATGAAGGCCCTAGATATGCTAGTAGAAATAAAAATGATAATATATACGTTACAATTTCAAACAACTTATTTCAAGAAATATAATGCATACAATTTTATAATTATCATAGGCATAGACATAAAAAAGAGATGTGTTGGGATCTTAATCCTTGCTATATCTATGGATTGAAGAACCATTTTGAGAAATTGTGTTGGAATAAAAATTGGAAGAAACAACCTTTAAAAGATAGTATATAGATGGATTGTGGATGGATTGGTGTATCAAACTAGAAAAAGGTCACAAATATGTTCAAAATGTTGTACAAGCATAAATATTCTCATGTTAGAAAAAATAACAAATTAGTGGTATGAGATTTGAAGTTGGAGCACTCATATATGTAAAAGTTGTACAATTGATTGCAAGATCATCGCTGAATGGTTGTAATGTTGATTGCGAAAATCATTGTTGAACCTAAAAGTTATGCAGTTGATCACAAAGATCATTGTTTAATGGTTGCAACATTTATTGAAAAGATCATTTTTGAACCTAAAAGTTGCACTCTTGATCGCAAAGATCATTTTTTGAATGGTTATGACAACAAAGATAATTTTTGAACCTAAAAATTTGAAGTATTGATTGTAAAGATCATTGTTAAATAGTTGTAGCATTGATCACAAAGATCATTGCTAAATTTATGAAAGATTTAATCACAAAGATCATTTTTTAAATTGATCGTAAAGATCGTTGAAGCTTTTGGTCACAAAGATCATTGTTGAAGTTGATCACAAAGATTATTGAAGAAATTGATTGAAAAGTTTTTTGTTGAAAGTGATAGAAAATATCATTGTTGAAATTGATCGCAAAGATTTTTGTTGAAATCGATTGAAAAGATCATTGTTAAAATTGGTCGAAAAGATCATTTTTGAAATTTGATCGCAAAGATCATTGTTGAAGTTGATCATAAAGATCATTGATAAATCTGTGAAGTTCTTGATCGTAAAGATAATTGGGAATGCTTCACTTCCTTTATTGATATAACTATGGAGAACATCTTACTATGGATAATAATGGACAAAATTAATCAAGGCTATTCAAAAGAGGAAGATATGTTTTTATACTTTCAAGAAAGTATTTATGTTAAATATTCTTCATTTGTACATGTGTAGCTAATAAACCTATTTGTTATAGGTGGCCCTCGTCATCTAGTTAAGAACTGTGTGATAAAATAATGTTTATGGGGGTGTTAAAAATATAAACGATATTTTACACACTAATACATTTGTTATGTAAATTCATGTATCATGGAAGAGACACATCTCTCCAATAATGATGCATATTTAAAGATCTTTGGATCTATCTATTTGAATGTATAAAATACAATATAAATTTATGCTCTCCAATTTCTACATAGTACTCATATTTTTTACTTGTGGAAGGTTGTTTCATGCTCTTTGATGTTGACATTCTCCAACATATTATTAGAGCCTTAAGATCATATTTCTTCCCACATCAAGGTGACTCCCACACATAACCCTATCAATGGAGCTTTGTGGAGCCAAAAATACATTGTCATTGCACTTAAATGGCCCGAGAAACAAAGAAATACCTTTCATTTTGTTATTTTGTTAAATTTGGAATTTTTTTATTTTTGCAATTTTTTTAATCGTTATTTGAAAAGTTGTAAAAAAATAAAATAAAAATTAGCATAGGGTCAATCTACCCCTCTACCCATCTGCCATTTTGGGTTGATATTTTAATTTTTCTTTTGTTATGTTGTATCTATTGTTTTTGCAATTTATAGAGATTTCATAGTCATGCTCATTTTTTAGCCAATATGTGGCCATTTTAGCTTGTTTAGAGGGCATTGACTTGTACCATTACAAGAATTTTGGTCTATCAATCTGCTTGTAAGTTTTGTGGCAATTTTTTGGTCATTTGTTTTTCAATTTGCAAGATCAATATAGGGTTTGCATCACATTCTATTGTCAAAGTGTATGGGATTTCAACCATCACATATCTCTGGTAGTAGCTAGTATCTTCTAAGACTATATCATTCTTGGAGAATCATTTGAGGTGAGTACCAGTGGAAACTTCCATGACCTACATTAGTGGCTACAAAAGTAAGCATTTTTCCTATGTGTTCATGTCACACAGTGACCAACAAACCCTACACAACATCACAAGGGAGATTCACCTATGCTTGAGGAAATTTTAAGGCATGGAAAAGCTAATCAAGAGGCATTAACCATTCCCCTATGCATAATTCATGCTCCATCAATCCTCACATGACTCACCATCATTAAAATTCCTAAATTTTTATTGCTACATGAGAATTTCATCACCATGATTTTCATTTCGGTGCCTATTCCTGGCTCATGACATGTGGATCTGTAAGTTTATTTTTCAGCCAACCCTAACTACAATCATTCACCCCTATACAAAATTAATTTCATAAAGTTGCAAGCTCTCTTAATATTTTTCTTTGGATTTATCTTCTTTGCTATGTAAATCATGCCTCATCTTAGCTATTAATCAGATGCACTCGAGTAGTTTGCGAGAAATATGTGCAGAGATAGTTTGATAATCTAATGTGAATTCTTATGATAGGTCCATCACATCTAGCCAATCTAGGAGCTCTATAGGGAGACATTTTCAACACTTGTTTATTCTAAATTCCTCCTTTATAGCACAAGTTAGTACACAACCACAATCTACTCTTGGCAATGTTTGACATAATTATAGAAAAGTATAGTCTTCAATGGATCTCACATAGAATTGGTCAATAATCCACACTTCTAGCTCATCCACATACCCGCCCCTTGACTCAAGATAGGCACATTGACATCTTGTGTTACATTATTTATAAATGTTTTTTTTTTAAACAAAAGGCCAAGGCCTAACTATTTTTATTAATATTATATTAAATATTACATGCATAATCAGATTTATAGTATTGATTATAAGGATGCCTTAATATTCCAAAATTGTGTCAAACCTATAAGACACCTCCACTTTAAAACATTTGTAGATTAAACCTGATAATCGCTAACAGAGAATTAGCTCTATCAAAATTGTGTCTCATGTATATGATATGACCACCATTAATATCTAGGTATATTTATATCCATCCACATATATATGCATATGCTTCAAACTTATAAAATACCCTATCTATATGGCCGATTTATACAGATAAAAAATTTGCAAAGTTTTTAGCATACAAAATTTGAAAGTGCTCATAATTCATTTACTCTTCCATATCAGTTGCATCTTGCTTCAAACCTTGACCATCTTGCTCTTCATTTTTCTCCAAACCTTTACCATCATGCTCTGCATTTTTCTCCAAACCATGACCATCTTTATTGGAATTTTCTCCCACACCTTCTTGCTGATTTTCCTTCTCACCCTGTTCTTCACCATCCAGTCCATTCTGATGTTGAAGATTGAAATTGAGCCGAAGTGGATGCCCATTTCTGATATGATGATTTAGCAAAAAGGAGAGAGAATAGAATTTTTTCTTAATATTTTCCACCATTGGACTCCCTAGTTCCTCAATTTTTTAAAAAAAAAATCTAGTCAAAGCCCAAGGATCATCATTTTTTAGACCATTTCTCACTGCCTCAAAAGCTACCCTGTAGCATTGTTTAGATTTGAGAAATTTCTTTGGAAAGAGACCACACACGAATCCTCTTCCTTTGTCCAAGTTATATACCTACACACATTGTAGAATTTTATCCTCCCTCAACACATTTGGTTGTACCGCTGCTTCAACAACAATTTTTGAGTATGTGCAGGAATTTTTTATCCAAAATTGATGAAACAAAAAGGGTTTTTAAAGGACATTCACAACTTTCCACCAATACAAATTATTCTTTACTTTGAATTTAGTAAATAATTATTATTCATTTTCTATTTGAATTACGACTAAAGTCCTCACTGATAGGCTGATTGAAAAACATCTATAGCTTTCAAATGACATCACATTTTTTGAATCCAAAATATGCATCAC
Organism: Sequoia sempervirens; assembly: GCA_007258455.2. Classification (NCBI taxonomy): domain Eukaryota; kingdom Viridiplantae; phylum Streptophyta; class Pinopsida; order Cupressales; family Cupressaceae; genus Sequoia; species Sequoia sempervirens. The sequence continues at coordinate 14,734 of VDFB02283665.1, read as the reverse complement.
ATTCCATGCTTCACATACTATAAGATTAAAAAAATAAAATTGAATTTCATGAATTTTTGACCAAGTTAAGGTGGTAGACATACGTGTTTTTATATTTTTTAAAAGTTGTAATAAAAAATCCATAATTAATTATTTACTTGGGAAAAAATTACAAAAAAATATGCATCACATCGGGACATGAGTCCTCTACTTATATCTTAAACTTATAAAAAAATATTATCATTTAATTGTGGTTAGGGTGGTCAACAGACACCTACTTCTTATTTTTCCTGAAATTTAAGTACCATTGCATTGAAATTTCAAAGTTTCACCAAATAATTTTTTTTTAAAACAAACCTAGTAGTTTAGAAACTACATTCAATTTGCTACATATTCTATTCTTATATATTTTTGAAATAATATAGATAACTTATTCAAATTTTTACGTCAAGCTTCCTAACTCTGATTTTTCTAAATTTTTCGCCCTTACCCTTCCAAAGGGTCTAGTGATTGTAGGTATACATGATTATAGTTTGTAGGGGTATGTGTAGGATCATGATGGGCCAAAAAGTGGCGATATGATGGGTATGTATAGGGGTATATGGCTGACGACTTTTTTTTGCCCAAAATTGATGAAATGAAAAGGGTTTTTAGAGGAGATTCTCAACTTTCCACCAATATAAATTATGCTTTATTAGAATTTAATAAATAATTATTATTCATTTTCTATTTAAATTACTACTAAAGTCCTGATTGATAGGTTGATTAAAAAACATCTATAGCTTTCAAACGGTATCACAGTTTTTGAATCTGAACCATGCATCACATTCTATGCTTCGCATACTATAGGATTAAAAAAAGAAAAATTGAATTTCATGAAGTTTTGACCAAGTTAAGGTGGTCAGACATGAGTTTTTATATTTTTTAAAAGTTGTAATAAAAAAATCATAATTAATTATTTACTTGGAAAAAAATTACAAAAAAAATGCATCACATTGGGACATGAGTCCTCTACTTATATCTAAAATATTATTAAAAAATATTATCATTTTATTGTGGTTAGGGTGGTCAGACATACACCTACTTCTTATTTTTTCCCTAAAATTTAAGTATTATTGCATTGAAATTTCAAATTTCACTAAATAGATTTTTGTTTTAAATAAACCTAGTAGTTTAGAAACTACATTCAATTTGCTACAAATTCTATTCTTACATATTTTTGAAATAATATAGATAACTTATTCAAATTTTTATGCCAAGTTGTCTAACTCTGATTTTTCTTAATTTTTTGCCACTTAAGGGCTTATTTTTTCCATGATGATCCTGCACATACCCGTAGCTATGGCCCATTTAATCTCATCATTTTCCTTACATCAGCAAATTACGACCAGAGCCAATTGAAGTATGGTTTATAGCTAAGGCCCATTTAATTTTATCAACACTATTGCAAGATATTCATAGAATCTTCATGCAAGTACTATGTGCCAACTAAGATTATCCAGGCATAACGGGTAATGATTTATTTGTAGTTTACAGAGTCTTAAAACATGAACAATCCTACCTCCAGCACGCAAGATACCAAAACTCCACCAAGTGTAATGCCACCTCAAAATATAGTCCAACTCACATATCGTAGACTGACTTCTTCAGTCCCTTCAGAATATCGCCATCTCACTTGCATGATCATGTCTCCGTCAGCCTTCAACAAACATGCCTCTGTCATCCTTCAAAAGTTGTCAGTAATAATATGTGTGCCTCCATGATCTTAAAATCCTAGGCAACGAAGAAGGTTAGAGAAAATATTTAAAACAATTTAAAATCCTATATTCATTGAAATATTAGATTTCAATAACATAACCCCTACAACCAACAAAAAAACATCATTAGAAAAAGAAATATCTAGGTTATGAAAACCTGCTTCTCTCAAGATTGATTAAATCTTTGAGTGGTACATTGTACAAGGTTGACTCCAACCCATAAGATATTTCACTCTCTTACTGCTCACATCTGAGGCTTGCAAGATGATCCACCACATGATTTCCTTCTCTATAAATGTGATTTAATTCAAAAGATTCTAGAGAATTGAGTAATACCCTAACTTGATCCAAAACATATTGCAACTTCCAATTTGAAGAACCTCTGATCCTACAAGCATTTATAATGATTAAAGAATCACCTTCAATAATGACTTTTGAAAAATTGAGTTGCTTGATAAACTGCAACCCAATAAGCAGAGCTTGAACTTCTACTTGGTTATTAGTACCAACAACAAGGTGAACTAATTTTGCTCCAATGAGCTCACTTGTGTGATTTCTAACAACAACTCCTACACCTGATTGACCAGGATTCCCCCGAGATGCACCATAAAAATTTAACTTTACAAATCCTACAACCAGGGGAGTCCATACCACCTTTTTCCTATCTTGTTTGACATCCACTTTAGGTTTCCAATTACCTTTAAAGGGAATAAATAGCAAAGGCCAAGCCTTGATCTACTTAGAATCCAAATCAATGAATTCTCATCCAACATGCTTTGAATTAAGAACACAATTATTAACAACTTCACATATTGACTTTTCTAGCCTCACCAAAACTTGTTCAATACTTGATGTTTGTTTACAAAATATCCTTTTATTTCACTCCCACCAAATACACCAAACCACTGAAGAAGGAATAACTTTCCATAAACTTGCAAATAAAGAATGTTTGTACAACACAGGCCAGTTTGTGAACATTTCCCAAATGGTAAAAGGAGAAGGAGAAAACCAACCTAATTTATGCTTCACAAAATCCTAGCAAGCATTTGCAAATGGGAATTGCAAGAAAAGATGATCAACCTCTTCTATTATCATATCATAGAGCACACAATTGGAAGTTGTAGCAATTCATAATTTAACTAACCTGTCACTTAACAAAACTTTGTGTTTTAAAGCTAACCAAGAAAAACAGCCTGCCTTAGGGAGAACCACTGGATTCTAGCAGAAAGACAAAGCCCTTTGAATTTGAACTTGGACTTCCATATTCATGATTTCCTTGTACCCCATTTTAACTAAATATTTCCCTATTTTTTAAGGCACCAAGATGAGTTTATCAGATTTGTCATACCCAAATACAACTCTGTCTCCTAAAATCCTAATTAAATCTAATTGTTGTGTTCTTGAAATTGAGGAATGATTTAGATCTCTCCATAAAGCTCTCCCTGAATGCTCATCAAATTTATGGATATAATCACTAGGTTTCCAACCCAAACACTGTGACCAATGTGTTTCTGGTGATTGAAAATCATACCGAGTATATAGAGGAGGATACCTATTCCAAGAGTCTCTCCAGAAAATTTCTTTCATTTGAACCATCATGAATTTCCCAAGTTAAATGAGGGTTAATCACTTTTCTACATGCCAACATGAAATTCCACATTGCAGAACCTTCTGGAGGGTTAGAAATTGTGAAAATATGCTATGAATCCCCACAATCTAAATACTTAGATTGCATTATCTTGCACCACTTAGAATGAGGTTTGTCATACATGTGCCAAACTAACTTTCCCCCCAATGTCATATTTCTTGAAGCCATATTGTGAACTCTTGCCCACCTTTTAGTTTATCCCTGCAGATATTTTCCAAAGAAATAAGCATAATTTTATTTTTGCAATCCATATTTCCCTTCCATAAAAAATATCGAATCAGTTTCTCAATTGTAAGTATTACAGATCTAGGAGCCTTCAAGACCACCATAAAATAATTTGGAATTCAAGATAAAAAATATTTAATCAATAATATTCTCCTTGAAAGAGAAATCCAACACCCTTTCCAATTTGCAATTCTAGATTGAATACTACTAATTACCTTATCCCAATATGAGATCCTATTAGGACCAGAAAAGAAGGAAATGCCCAAATATTTATAGGGGAGATCAGCCTCTTGAAAACCCAAAAGCTGAATGATTTTATCTTGCACCAAAGGCTTAGCATTAAGTACATAAACTTATGATTTATTTGCATTTACACACTGGCCTGAAGCCAAGGTATATTTATCTAACAAAACCTTAATCTGCTTTGCTTCAGACATTGTAGCAAAACCAAAAAAGAAATGTATCATCTGCAAACAAAGAGTGAGTCACTACTATATCTGTAGAAGGAATTTTGATTCCTTTAACCAAATTTCGTGAATGTGCATGATTTACTACTCTACTCAATGCTTCAGCTAAAATGATAAAAAGAAAAGGAGAAAATGGATTGCCTTGTCTCACTCCCTGACTTGAACTAAAGAATCCAAAAGGAGTACCATTGACCAAAACTGAAAAATTTGCCCTAGAAAACAAAGAATAAATCCATTTACACCATTTTTCTTGAAAACCAAACTTTCTCAAAATTTGCATTAAAAAGGCCCAGTTCACTCTATCATAAGCCTTTAGTATATCTAGCTTAATGATTAAAGCAGACAAAGAATGTGAGGATATGGAATGCAACACTTCATGAGCTACTAAAGCACCTTCAATTGTTTCTCTACCTGGGACAAAACCACCCTGCTCAATAGAAATAACTCTCAAAATGATATGAAGCAATCTCATGTAAATTGCTTTGGTGAAAATTTCGTAAACAGTGTTGGGTATGTGTAGGATCATGATGGGCCAAAAAGTGGCAATATGATGTGTATGTGTAGTGTATGTGGCTGACAACTTTTTTTTTACCCAAAATTGATGAAACGAAAAGGGTTTTTAAAGGAGATTCTCAGCTTTCCACCAATATAAATTATGCTTTACTTTGAATTTAATATATAATTATTATTCATTTTCTATTTGAATTATGACTAAAGTCCTAATTGATAGGATGATTGAAAAACATCTATAGCTTTCAAACGGTATCACATTTTTTGAGTCTGAAACATGTGTCACATTCTATGCTTCACATACTATAGGATTAAAAAATAAAAAATTGAATTTCATGAAGTTTTGACCAAGTTAAGGTGGTCAGACATATGAGTTTTTTCATTATTTTTAAAATTTGTAGTAAAAAATTCATAATTAATTATTTACTTGGAAAAAAAATTCTAAAAAATATGCATCACATTGAGACATGAGTCCTCTATTTATATCTAAAATATGATAAAAAATATCATTGTTTTATTGTGGTTAGGGTGGTCAGACAGACACCTACATTTCATTTTTTCCTTGAAATTTAAGTGTTGCTGCATTGAAATTTCAAATTTTCACCAAATAGATTTTTTTATTTTTTAAAACCTAATAGTTTAGAAACTACATTCATTTTTCTATAGATTCTATTCTTACATATTTTTGAAATAAAATAGATAACTTATTCAAATCTTTACATCAAGTTACCTAACTCTGATTTTTCTGAATATTTTGCCATTTAAGGGCCTATTTTTTCCATGATGATCCTGCACATACCCTGTTACAAAGAGAAATAGGCCTAAAATCAAAAAAGGAAGAAGGATTGTTGACTTTTGGAATAAGAGCTATGTGGGTCACATTACACTACTTCAACATATTACTCGAAGTCCTAGACTCTTCCAATGCTTTTAATAGATCATTTGCAATAAAGTCCCAACATTTCTAAAAAAGAAAGTTGTAAATCCATCAGGCCCTAGTGGTTTATCAGGAGACATAGAGAAAACTACTGATTTTAATTCAGTTAAAGTAAAAGGCTTAAACAATTGAGCATTGTCTTCCTGAGATACAAGGGTTGGAATAATATCCAATAATTCCTTCCTAGCCAAATCAATCTGATCTGACTTTTTATTTGATGCTAATAGCAATTTTGAAAAGAAAGCTATCCCTACATGCTGGATACCCTCCTCCTTTACTAGATTTTCCCCTGTTTGACTATCCATGATAGAAAATATTGCATTCTTAGACTTTTTAACCTGAGATGACCTATGAAAAAACTTTTATTTTTATCTCCTTCTCTCAACCACAATTCTTGAGATTTTTGACGCCAATAGACCTCTTCTCTAGCTGCCTAGTGATGAAGAGTAACTGCCTAGTATCCTTTAGGTGCTTGCAAAAGGGAGGTTTTTTCAATTTTGTATAACTTGCAAAAGGAGAGTCTGATTTTTTATTGTGAATAGTCAATGAAAATCTAGTTTTGTTGTCAACATTTTTGCATCGAGATGATTTGGATTTTGTGCTATTTATTAGATTTTTTTGGCCTCTGAAGTCAATATTATAAATGAATTTCAATGAGCATAACTTTCACCCCACTAATCAAAATTTTGTATACTTTTTTATTTCTATCATAATTTCACAAGGAATTAATATTTTCTTGTATTTTTCAAACTTGCATAACCTATTTTTAAAAATCACCATGCATTATACATGGTTAATTTTGCATCCAATCTTTACACAAGTTGTAATTCTATTGCACATTGTTCTAGGGGGCTATATTTTCAGCACTAATCATTCTTTAGAGATCTCTCTAAATAAAGGAGGAAGTTTATTTATTTTCATTTTTTAGTTTGTTGGTTCATGTGATCATATCTTCCTCACTAAATCCCTTCCATTTGAGTATTCTCTACAATCCTCCTAATAAATGGAAAATCAAGTGTGGATATTGTGGGACAAAAAGGAATACAATAAAATATTTTAGTCAACATCAAAATACAAAAATGAAGCAAATTATTCTCAATTATGGTATTTCCTTACCTAATCATCTAATTCCATCACATGCAAAAACACCATGTAATCTCACTAAGACATTATGATACACCATTATTTGGTGAAATGAATAATGTAGTCACATGGCTTTCCTTGAGATCTCATCTCCCACATCACCTATTTCTACATTTTAATCCAGTGTTGACTCATTCATGAGTTCTAGTGATTATTTATATCAAGACATTACTATTATTGTTCTAGATCCACCGCATTGGGGTGCATATCTAATAGACATCACATACTTGTTTGTAGAAACCCACCTTGTAAATTTGGATGAAATTGTTAAGGACATTCATCTCCTCTATGATGTAATATTTGATGTGTTGAACACACCCGGATACTAACAGGGTGTGAATTAGTATATTCAAAAGCTTAAACCCTTCAACACAATGAGAATTCAATCTTCTAACAAGATTAGCATGTTGGAACACATTTGTCATTGCACCAAAAGATCAACCTGTTAATGCTTGATACAAAAGCAAGAGATAAATGGATCCACAGGAGGCGATTAGTCCATTTCTCAAATTCGAAGGGAGATGTTAGTGATTATTCCAACAATCCCCTCCTCAACATCACCTAAGGGGATTTGAACTCATGACAAAGAATCTGATGCCATTTGTTGGAACATGTTTGTTTTTGTATCAAAAGATTGACTTGTTAACACCTAATACAAATGTCAGAGATAAAAGGATCCATGGGAGGTGGTTAGTCCATGCCCTAAATCTGAAGGGAGACACTAGCAATTAGTCCAACACAAAATACCTTAAACAAATTAACAACAATGAAAGATAAATCAATGAACACAAATTTACAAGATAACACCAAATAAACATGGAAAACCCAAGAAAGAAAAAACCACATTGAGAAATCTCACAATATATGAATAAGATTACAATTTATTTTAAGGCTCACTTCCTAAGGAACAACACTGCTCCCTGAAGGACTTGCAAGCTAAGACACACAACCTTATGACAAGATATAAGGACTTGTAGGTTGAGGCACACAACCTTAGGAAAAGACACAAGGACCTAATAGGGAGACTCACTATCTTCAAACAATATACATGAAGATTTGGATTTACAACATATGTCAACAATACACTCTATTGACTAAAGCATTGAAGCACATCTAATTTATATCTTCCACGGCTCACATTACTTACTACATTATTTCACACTCTCACTCTCCTTAGAACTGATTTTTTCTTTCATTTATATCCTCTGCAAGTAAGTAAAACATCAAATTAGGTTAGCCAGAACAAGAGACAAGAAATGACCCCAACAAGTCAGCCACAACATAGGCTAGGAAAAAATTCTTGAATGGATTAGACAAATAATTTTCCTTCCCAACACTAATGCAATTCCTAGAATGAGCAATATATTACATCAAGCATAATGATACAAAGAATAGGAAACTATTTGTAGGTGGGAGGGTCTTTTCTAATTTAAATACATAATCAATAAAAAACATATTTAACATTTTATTTATAAAAGAAAGGAATATAAATATAGAAGATTCCAAGAATGAATTCAATGATGAACTAGATAAATGTAGAAGGATTATCAATATTAAGTGGATGGAATATCCAAATAAACAGGTTTCTAAATTCCTAAATTATTGTACAAGAGTGATTTTTAGTTACATAGTAGAGATATTATGACTCTATTGAGAAAATTAATGGGGCTCCCAATTGCCCCAACCTTTGAGCTATGGATGTATTTTTACATTGAAAATGATATAATGGGGAAAACCATGTTACAAATTGGGTAGATATCATCATAAACAACTTACATGAACAATTGACCACTTTTGAAGTGAACCATAAGTTCCACATGACCTCATATTTGGTTTATGCACTAGTAGAAAGAACCACCCTTACTATTTTAGAAAAAAGAGGAACATTAGGGTTAAAATCAAGCCAAATTATAATTTATGATTACTAATCACAACTAGAAAAGAAAGAGTCCATGAAGCATTAGAAGAGGGTAAATGATGCCTTTTCCACATGGCTAGTGAGGATAATGGAAGGAGAAAAACCTAAAATATTGTCTATGGAAAATCAAGCTACTACTTAGAAGCATGGAAGTTGGCTTATCTAATTCCAAAAATTTACTTATCTCAAAATAGAAAGGTTTCCAAATAAACCCTACAAATGTCCAAGATATCCAATAGACAAAGTGATCATGTTGGATCTTTCAAGGAAATTTATTGAAACCCACAAGCTATTTAAGTCTAAATAAAGTATAAGGGTAAATTTCCCTATTATCATTACATGGTATGCTTTTTATATAACATTAGTTGTGCCAGATTTCCTAAAATTGAGTTGCAACTACATAATTTGAAATATTATGATGAATACAAGCCTAACTATGATCCACATTGGTGAATGAAGAAGTGGGCTTTATCTTTTGTAAAGCATATTCCAAGCATTGAATACTCTTGGATAGGTTGTGTAGATGGTCATGAAGTAATAAGAAGAAGCTACTATAGAGTCATGGTAAAGAAAATAAAATTATGGGTACTCACAAAGTACCAAATCTTGAGTTAAGGATGAATAAATGGTCTTGTACATCAGCTACAACTTGAACAAGGTTTTCAATGAGCCTATCCTAGATCCTAATTGGTCTAAAAATGATCTTCATCCATAAAATAACTTACACAACATATTTTGGAAAGAAAAACTAATTGGTTTAATGCATACATTTATGCATCAAAAGTATAAGGAGTTTCACTAACCTTTAGTAGTGATTCAAGAAAAAAGTGAAAGGAAATTTAGAAAAATATGAAGAATATTTATATGATTTATTAATAAAGAAAATCAAAGTACTAGAAGAAACCATTATTCAACAAGGAGAAGGACCCAATGATGTGAAAATTTCTTTCATTTCAAAAGTATTTATTGTAGTATCTCACATATAGACAACTCTCATAGCCCCTTTTCAAGTACAAAGTATTGCACCTGTTGTAGTTTAGGTTGTTGAAGGGACCATTCACACTTCACTCACACAAGAATAGGTTACAACACCTATTATGGCTCAGTTTTTTCAAGAGATGCCTACAAGAAAAGACCCCCACAAGTGGTGAAAGATAAGAAACCAATGGTAACAATCCCTCCCTCTCCATAATTTTTTCTAATGTCTCCACAGTCAATGTCCAACATAGTTAGATTTGGAAAAAATTATAGAGGATGTGGAGTTGGCCAAAGAAGAAGTAGCAACAAGAGGGAAAAATCTCCAGTTTCAGAAGAAATAGCACATGAGACTCCTATTGAGAAAGAAAGGAGCTTGAAGGTTATTTTTTTGGAACAAAAAAGAAATTAAATAAATTTAGAAATACTTTCTTTCACCTCAAAGCATTATTAAGGAGGTTAATAAGGAATTTGACATAAGTCAACCCAAATGCCCATAAATGTGTAATAAATTAACTCTACCAATGCACCAAATGAGCTTGATGAGCTAAATAAAGGATGTTTACTTGAGGAACCATGTGAAAAGTAAGGGAGTTGATTAGTGACAACTTTAAGAAAATCCCCTTAAAAAAGAATATAAAATATTAGTGAGTCTTTCATATTTTAGAAAAAAAATATTAATTTATATCTGGAAAATCTTTCCTTTAAAAAGAATATTAATTTTATGATTATTTTTTAATTCAATAAAAATTTGTATAAAACCTTAGTGAATCTCAATGAAAAATAGGAAAATGAATTAATTAACATAGTGAATCCTTCCTTTAAAAAAAAAAAAAATTATGGAAAAGTAAGGGCCTTAGGGTGGCAATGATTGACTAGTTTAAGGTGTAGTGCATGTGTCTGTAATTCCTTAATTCCTTAATATTTTAAGTCTAAAATTGAATATTTTAAATTACTCTAAATTATAAATCTTCAATGACACAAATACAATTTTGGGCTTGATGGGTATTGGAGATTTGTGGATACATTTTAACCAATGGAATACAACCCCAACCATTATATGTTAAATAAAATAAATGATATGTACCTAAAATTTAATCAATAATTATATAATAATATTGGTGAATTAGTTTCATTTTCTACTATAACTTATACAATTTAGGTGAACCTTATCTAATTAGGTATCAAATATTATAGTGAATATTTGAGCTTAAAATATTAATAATATAAATGTTTTATTGATTTAACCAAGACTAAAATATAAAATTTTGTAAATATGTGGTGATTAAGGTCTCCTTACAACTTGTACTATTAGCCAAATTTTGAATCCCAAATTTCAACTATTAGCCAATTGGTGAATATTAGCTACTAAAAAAATCAACTTATACAATTTAGGTGAACCTTATTGAATTAGGTATCAAATATTATAGTGAATATTTGAGTTTAAAATTTTAATAATATAAATGTTTTATTGATTTAACCAAGACTAAAATATAAAATTTTGTAAATATTTGGTGATTAAGGTCTCCTTACAACTTGTACTATTAGCCAAATTTTGAATCCCCAATTTCAACTATTAGCCAATTGGTGAATATTAGCTACTACAAAAATCACTAGAGTTGATACAAAGTTTCAAATGTAGTAGCTAGATCAATAGGAAGTAGTGGTTCCCTCAGAGAAATAGGAAATAATGAAACAATTTTATCATGAACAACATATGGATGTAGGAAAAGTTGATACGCGTGAAAGAAATAATTAAATAAGGTCACAAGAGAGAATACAAGTGCAAGGAATGAGATTTGAACCCATTACTCTAGCATGTCTGGAGGTTAAGATCCAAAATAAAGATTAGGTACAAGTTGTCCTTATTAATTTAAAAAGTTTAATAAAGAAAATTGAAACTCCTAAGCCAAAAAGGAAGGCTATTTTTTAATCATCAATCACTGGGATACTTTAGGGTCAAGAATAACACAAATTTATACTCCCACTATATCAAAAGATGAGTAAGATATGACTTCTAGTGAATATCAAATTTTAACTAGATTAATCTAGGCCACTCAACAAGAGAGCAAGAAATTATAGAGCTAAAAGATGATGTTGATATCACCACTGCTATACTGCAAAGAGATAAACAAAAGAAATAAGATATGAAGAGGAAAATTGGTTAAACTCAAGGATATCTAAAGCAATTAATTATCCCTCTACAATAATCTAAAGGATTCCTCACAACTCCAATCCTCCTCTCTTAGAAGCAAGCCTCTTCCTTGGATAAAATGAAGAATATTAGTGCAATGACAAAAGAATAGATAAGGAAAGTGACTTTAAAAGGGAAAGATGTACTAAATTTTATATTAAAGAAATGAGAAGAGTCATTCAATTAGGATGAAAAAACAATCAAGTTGATAAAGGGTTGTCACCATAGGTTGGAGAAAAATGTAAGAGAGTTTCCCAAATTGTTTGCAATATAAACCTTAAGTAGCTAGATGCTCCTAAGATAAAATATTTGGATAGAAAAGACAATTCCACACATAAAAAATTGGATAGAACAATTATAGTGGGAAGAAAATTTAATTAAATGAAGTGTTAATAAAATGAACTACATAAAAAAGACATTTATCCAAAAGGCTATTTTTGGTGTGTTCAAAAGTAGTCAGTTTTTTGGTGCTGGTATCATAATGTTTTGCAAAAGTTCACTCCAGGTTTTCACAAGTGGATAAAGATAGTCTAAACCAAATGCAACAAATGGAAATTGTAAAATGTCAGAATACTAAAAATAGGCTTGGATATGTATAAAGTGTTACTAAATCATATAACTAGAGGAAGAAGTCATATTGATAAAGTTTAAGAAGATATTAAATGGAACTCTTGACAACAAAGTTGAGAACTTTGGTGAAGAATTAATGATCTCAATTGTAGAGGTTGTGAACTTAATGAAAAAATATAAAAATAAAGCAAGGATGGGGAATGTAGAATATGTGAAAATATCAGTCACTTACAAGACTTACAAGACTTACAGATATAGATTAAAATTCATGTAAGATCAAGACAACTACGAGATGAAAAATATCTAATTACATTAAGAAATTATAAGAGAATATAAGCCATAAAAGATGGTGAAATCATCATTGAAACTAATAATGAAAGAGAATAATAGACTTCAATGCAAAGTATTTTTTTTTTTTTTGTAGAGTTTTGGTCTTCATCTCGTTTTGTTGTAGATTTTTGGTTTATATATTCACATACAAAGTTTTGGTCCACAATTTCCATTGCACGATCTTTCCTTCATCTTCCCTTCTTCCAAGGTATTTTTGAAACTTCAACTCTCATCAGATATTTTTGAGATATTCACATTAAAGGAGATCTTTTCTAGTTATCAATTAAAGATTTAATCTCAACCATGGATTTATAATAAAATTTGGCACCTTATCTCTATAAAAGGGCCATGGTTCCTTTGAATTTGTAATTTAAAAATTGTTGATAATTATGGGACTAATAACAAAAAATTATCAATGTTATGCTTCCTTCATGTTTTTCATTTACTTAGGTTAGTGAACATTGTTTAGGTATACAATGCAAGTCTATAACTATAATATCAATCAAGTCATATACTTTATGAAATCTCATCTGACTTGTAAATATTTTCAATTATAAATTATATATGTACCCATATTAGGTTAATGTTTAAAGATACCTCCTAATACCTATTAATATTAAAAATTGTTGACAAATTATATATGCAAACTCATATTAGATCACTATTTAAGTGCAACCAATGATACCCATCCAATTGAAAATTGTTTTAAAATTATATATGCAAACTCATATTAGGTCAATGTTTAAACAGGGGTAACATATCCACAACATTGTTTAAAAAATATATATAAACCCTATTTAATTAATATTTAAATACAATTAACTATATTCACAAATATTTAAAATTATATATATATATATATATATAATCATATTAGGTTTTCTTCTCATCATACCGTGTTTTCTTTCTACCATAGAAATGTTTTTCTAGGGTTTGAAGACCCGCTTAAATTCCTTTATTTTTTCTACGATAGAAATTTTTTTCCGAGGGTTTGAATGTTAGACCTAAACAATGCTCAGCTTGTTTTATTTTCTTTCTACAATAGAAATTTTTTTCTGAGGGTTTGAAGGCCCCATTGTTTTATTTTCTTCAATAGAATTTTTTTTCTGAAGTTTTGAAGGCCCCACTTAAACAATACCTAGATTGTTTTATTGAAATACAATTTGAGGGTGATAAAGGATGGAAAGAAATAAGAGAAAAATATGTATGAATGTGTATTGTGGGGCAAGAGACACCAGGAGATGGAGAGGCGGATGGCCGCTTCCCTCTGGTGAGTTAACCAGTCTCTGCAATGTTTGCGGAACTGTGTATGAAAAGGATAATTTCTGCGAAGCTTTTCATAAAAATGAAGTTGGGTGGAACAACTGCAGAGTCTGCAGTAAACCCATTCATTCTGGGTGCATCGCATCCGGATCTTCTGGAGCTAAATGCAGTTCCTGTGCACTCAGTTACAAAGATGTGCGCCCAGAGAATACCAGTGTTCAGTCACCTGAGAAATCAAATGATAGTGATGAAGAGCTGCGGGAGATTAGAGAAGTGGAGGAAACGGACAGCGACACAGATGAAAATTTGCCCCACATTTATATGATTGATGGGTTTGAGATCAAAGCTTATAAACGCCCTCCAGTGATAACGACGATTAGTATGCGAAAGAAAGACGATGAGGGAGATCAAGGAAATAATGATCTCTCAGGCGTTGCAGGAATGGAATCAGATCATCCTGCAACAACAAAGCATGGAAGGCATCGGGATGGGTGTCGATGTGTAGTCTGTACGCAGCATCCCAAGGGAAACCCATATCCTCAAAACTGTGAATGCCGGGGCTGTGCAATTTATCTTAAGCGTAAAGAGACCACTCTGAGACGATCATCCCGATGCTTTCCATGCTTTCTTGTTGCAGGAGGATCTGACTGCATTCCTGCAATGCCTGAGAGATCATTATCTTCTTCATCTTCCTCATCGTCTTTCTTTTGCATACTAATCGTCGTTCCCACTGGATGGCGTTTATAAGCTTTCATCTCAAACCCATCAATCATGTGAATGCGGGGTAAATTTTCGTCAGTGTCGCTGTCCGTTTCCTC
>VDFB02283664.1:0-30528 GCA_007258455.2 Sequoia sempervirens | reverse complement strand
AGCTAGATGAGAGGCTTGAAAAATTTCTAAGTCATGAAAATTTGATGCTCCATGGGTAAAATGCGCCCTTGACTTGGAAGAGGCCATGAAGAGATCTTTCAAAGTACAAAAACTTGAAGTAGAGGGTCTTATTTGCGCCCAGGGTAAAGGAGAGATCTCAAAATTTGTCTAAGTATTTGAAAAATGAAAGTAGACCATGATAAATGCGCCCTTCAAGGTGAAGACTTGAAATTTTTTTTTTTCTAACTCTGTGAAATTTGAAGGAGGCCCTCCAATATGCGCCCAAAGTGAAAGGTGATGCTTGAAAATTTTCTAAGTACTTGAAACTTGAAGCACAAGGGGTTATTGGCGCCCAAGGTAAAGAAGAGTTGATAAATTTCACTAAGTGTTGAAACTTGGAGTAGAAAGGGTGAAATGCGCCCAACTTTGGAGGAGACTTCAAAATGTTCTAAGTTTCGAAAATTGGAAGTAAGGACTCCAAAATGTGCCTAGCCTTGAAGAGAGGACCTTGAAAGTTTCTGAATGTTTCAAATTTGAAGCATGACCTCTAGTGTGCGCCTGGACTTGCCTGTAGAAGTGATTGAAAATGTTAAGTGTTGGCAAAGTGGAAGAAGCCCCTATGGAATGTGCCCCCAAATGGAAGCTCACCCATGAGATTGCGCCTTAAAGAGAAGATGTTCTAGAATTCTTCTAAGTACATTAGACTTGAAGTGGGAGGTCATGTGCGCCCTTGGAAAGAGATGATGATGAATAAAATGTTAAGTGTTCAAAATTGAAAGTGCAACCTCCAATATGCGCCCAAGGTAATGTGCAGTAGTTGAGAAATTTTCCAAGTGTTGTAAAATGGAAGTGCAAGGTATGAAATGCGCCCAGCTTGTGAGGGTGCAAGAAAGATTTTATAAGTCACAAAAAAATGGAAGGTGGCCCTCCAATATGCGCCCATGCTTATGATGGTGAGCTGAAAAACACCCAAGACATGTAAATTGGAAGCTTGACCAAGCAAATGCGCCCAGTGAGGAGATGACTTAGAAAATTTTCTAAGTGTGAAAAATTTGAAGTAGAGAGGTTCAAATGCGCCCTTCAAAAGGATCAGTTCAGAATTTCTCTAAGGAAAGATTAAAATTAGAAGCAAGCACCTCCAAATGTGCCCTTGGGAAAGGATGAAAACAAGTTGGTGAATTTGATCAAGTGATGGAAAATGAGACTTCAAGGGGCTAAATACGCCTAAGTCATGGGGGTGGAGGTGAATTTTCCTAGGTAAGTGAAAATTGAAGTCTGCCATGTTGAATGTGCCTAGCTTAAAGAGGGTATTATCAAAGTTGGAGAATTATCTAAGGCAATATGCGCCCTACCTTGAAGAGAAATTCTTGAAGAATTTTCTAAGTAACAAGATGGAAGCACTACCCATGAATGGCGCTCAAGGTGAGTAGGGAATCTAGGCGTAGGAGTTTGAAGTTAAATGCCTTGAACATTTTAACCTTGGAAATATTTCTAAGTGTGGGAAATTTAAAGTGGACTCCTCTATGGGCGCCTAGAAGTTATGTGAGGAATATTTCAAGGAATTGGAAAATTTTGAAATTTAGAATACCTCCTATCAAATGCGCCTAGGCTTGAGTAATGAAGTGGTAAAATTTATTTTCCTAAGTATTGATATTTAAATATCACCTTAGGAAAAATATGCCTAGCTTGGAGGAGTAATGAAATTCTCTCAAGAATGAATAAAATTGGCTGTGGATATGACAGAATGTACCGGCTTCATGAGATGGAAGAAAATTTTCAAGTCAGAGCAACAGGATACTCACAGGGATGAAGAAATGGATTAAATTTGTCGAAAATTATTTTTCTAAGGTTCAAAATTCAAAAAATTGAATGAACCCGTTCGTTGTATACCCATGAATTTGATGCATTCTGAGGAAAATTTTCTTCTGGGTATTGAAGATTATCGATGAGGAATGGATTTCAAGGTCTTCCACAGCTTGCTAGGAATTCCGAGGTGAAGATTTTTGATGGGCACCAGGTTGGTGAATTTCCTAGGGAAAATTTGAGAAATTTTCTAAGGCAGGGAATAAATGATGTTTTTGAAGATAAAATGCCTCGGCGGATGAATTTTAAGTCGATTGCCTAGGTGAATTTGATTGAATTCTTCGTGGGACTAATCTTCTAGAGTCAGAGATGAACGAAATTGAGTATCAGAGCTACAGCTGGTAAAGTGAATTCCTTGAAGACGATGCAGTTGAGGCTAACATTCTCGAAAGATGATTTTAAAAGTGCATCTCTTAAATACGCCCCTGAGGGAGTTGAAATTTTGTCTAAGGCATTGAAATTTGATGCACAGGTGTTAGATGCCCCAGCCTACAGATCATGAAGAAAGTAAAGTTGGCTAGAGGAAATGGATGAACCCTTGGAAGTTAAAGGTGAGTAAAGTGAATTTATATTATTAAGTGTTTTGATGCTCTTCTTTTATCTGTTTTGTAGGATGAACGTCGAGGCTGGAGCACGAGGACTTGAAGCGATGAGGAAAGTACTCCAAGACTACATTTCAACCTCGAAGGAAGAAAAATTGCAAGAAATGGCTAAGTGTTGGAATAACTTAGTATGTGCCTGGCTCAAGTGACAGAGAAGAAATGTTTTCGAAACTCAAGATGGAAAAGAATGGAAGCTCGAGCAAAGTTGAAGAACAACGTCAAGAAGAAAGTCAAGAACAGTGTGAACGCGTTTCAAGGCTGGAATCTTCTAGAAGGATGATGGACATTAATGGCTCATTTATTACCCCACTCCTCTTGGTGGCGGTTTTTAGGGCGAATCTTGTTTAGGGCTGAGGTGGCACAATGCGGGCCATCCGGCCGATTATATCTGGCCAGATCCGTTGGACTTGGCCAACTATAAAAGAGGGGAGATCCCCTTCCTTTGTAGGTCATGAGGCGATGGGAATTAGAGTAGAAGTTAGAATAGAGACAAATTAAAGTAGCTTAGTATAGATTGATAGAGTAGTTGAAGAAGAGGAAAGTTTTTCCTTAAAACTTTGTAAGAAATTGTTGTGAACACTCTCTCCCAATAAGAATTTTTATTGATATTCGTCTTTTGTTGTGGTAGCTATGAGTTTCTTAGATCCTTGATTCGAGTAGTAATAAAATAGAATAAGTTTCATTTCATGCAAGTAGTAGATATTGTGTAGAATGTGGTCTTCAATTTGAAAGTAGTATATCCATACCACTAGTGTGTTGTTGATGGTGAATCGCCTTGTGTAGTCCAAGCTGGAATATCATGTACTCAACCGATTGTGATTTGTATGTTTATATGCGTCATTGTGATGGTATTTTTATGCTAAGTTGTGATCTGAACACCTTGAGTTACTCCTCTAAATATTGCACCGGTTCTGTGGAGGCTGTCTGAAGCGAGGCAAAGCAGAGCTTGGTTGAAACTTAATGAAGATTGATAATATTGCTTGAGCCAATTTAGAATCTCCTAAACCACAACCCATTTAAATTAGGTACTTTACAGTTTAGGAATAGGAAATGCATTGCTTCATTGATAAATGCAGCCGAATTGTGGAAACCTTCCTCGGCTGTTGAACAATTCCATAAGTCCCCTTGAAATACCAGCAAATCACATCGAGCCAACTGAGCCTATTCACACTGAAAGAACCTTGGAGTTGAACGCATGAACTTTCTTGCAATCTTGGCATGCGGAATACTTTGATCAAGAGAGAATAGGGTAGCCAGGCTGGTGACTTTTATTGTCGTTGAGGTGGAGTCCGCGAAAAACACATCAACACTTGCTTCATATGAAGATTTCTGAATTGAGAAGACTCTCTACTATTGGTCATATTGTTGATGACAAGGATTTGACCATGTTGGCACTTAATGGTCTTCCTTCATCTTGGGAATCTTACATTCAAGGAATCAGTGCAAGATCGAAACTTCCCAAGTTTGATCGATTGAGGGCGGATTGCATTCAAGAAGAGTCTAGGTTGGCTGCGAGAGGTATTGGTCAAAGCTCCACTAATGAAGACATTCATGTTCTTGCCACTCAATCCTCGAAGAAGAAAGGGAAAGATGGGAAGAAAGGATATTTCAAGAGGAATAGAGATAAAGGAGCTGATGGTGCTCCCACATTCAAGAAGAAAAGGGACCTCTCCCGAGTCCAATGTTTTAGATGTGACAAGTATGGTCGCTATGCAAAGGACTGTCCAACCAGGCCTAAGCAACAAGCTATCATTGCTGATGTTGATGAGATCTCTCTGCAGAAGGATTCAAGTGAATTTCTATTCTATTCGGCCTTGTCAAGCAATGTACCTACCGACACCAACACTTGGTTGATTGATAGTGGTGCTTCTCGCCACATCACCAGATTTAGGGAGCATCTAACTGACTTGGTGGAGAGAGATTCTAGTGAACAAGTCATTATTGGAGATGATGCTAGTTACTCTGTGAAAGGAGTTGGGACCTCCTCTCTTCACTTGGATTCCGACATTTCTTTGTAGTTGAGTGATGTGCTATTTGTTCTAGGTATCAAGCGAAACCTTGTTTCCATTTCAGCCTTGGAAGACAAGGGGTACCAAATTGCATTTTCAGAAGGAAAAGTTCTTGTATGGACGAAGAACTCTAATATCAAGACTGCTCAGGTGATTGGAGTTAGACATGAGAGCCTTTATAGACTATGCACTCGTCCACTTCAGGCTCTATTGCATGATTCTTCAAGTTCGTGTCAACTTTGGCATCGAAGATTGGCTCACCTTCACTTTCGAGCACTACCTATCATGGAGAGAATGGTCATGGGTCTTCCGAAATTCAACCAGGAGCATGAAGGTACTTGCAAAGCTTGTGCTTTGGGTAAGAATAAAAAAGGTCCATTTCATAGTAGTGAAAGTAGATCCAAATGTATTCTAGATATTATTCATTTTGATTTATGTGTTCCAATGTCTGTTGCTTGTTCGAGTGGTTTCTTGTATTACACTATTTTTATTGATGACTACTCTAGAAAGACTTGGATTTATTTCTTGAAATCTAAAGAATCTGAGGAGGTATTAGAAAGGTTCAAAGAATTCAAAGCTCAGGTGGAGAATTTGTCCAGGAAGAGGATCAAAGTTTTGAGATCCAATAACAGAGGAGAGTACACTTTCGACAACTTCCGTAACTTTTGCATTGAAGCTGGGATTAAGAGGGAGTTTAGTGTTCCTTATAATCCTCAACAGAACGGTGTTGTTGAAAGGAAGAACAAATCTATTGTGGAAGCAGCCAAAGCTATGATTCATGACCAAGATCTGCAAACCTTCCTTTGGGCGAAAGCATCTAGGACAGCAGTCTATGTTCAAAATAGAAGTCCTCATCGAATTCTGGAGAACATGACTCCCGAAGTAGCATTCACAGGGGTGAAGCCGAAAGTAAGTCATTTAAGGATTTTTGGTTGTCCTGTATATGTTCATGTGCCCAAGGACAAAAGGACAAAGTTGGAACCTTCTGGCAAGAAGGGAATATTTGAAGGTTATAGTGAGACATCAAAAGCCTACAGAATCTACATTCCAGGTCAGAAGTTGATTGAGATCAGTAGAGATGTCACAGTTGAAGAGGATGTTGCATTCAGAAGATCCAAGGGCACTCACATGGAGATAGATAATGAAGAGTCTCCTTAGGATACGGAAGTTGACCATGCTCCTAAGATCAGAGGGAGGCTCCAGAACCTAAAGAAGATGATGATCCAGTCGAGCCCTTGGAACCTATTGATGGGCCTACAAATATTGTGATTGGAAGAAAAAGACCTCTTTGGGCCAGGCAAACAATGCAGGAGGTAGAAAGGTTTGCAGCCCCAAGAGGAACATTAGAAGAAAGCAAGAGACCTCATAAATTTTCTAGCTATGTTGCATTGATGAGTCAAATCATTGAATCCGAGCCTTCCAATGTTGAGGAAGCTACTAGTCAACAGGTTTGGAGAGATGCTATGTCTGAAGAGTATCAATCCATTCTCAAGAATGATGTTTGGGACATCGTACCTAGACCAGAAGGCAAATCTGTGGTATCTTCTAAATGGCTCTTCAAGATCAAGCATGCAGCTAATTGGAGCATTGAGAAGTACAAGGCTAGTTTCATGGCTAGAGGATTCTCACAGAAAGAGGGAGTTGACTATGAAGAAACCTTTGCTCCATTTGCTCGCTATACTTCAGTGAGGACCATCATTGCTATTGTAGCAGCAAAAGGATGGAAGATTCACCAGATGGACGTGAAGACAACATTTCTGAATGGTGTAATCGAGGAAGAGGTATATATCGAGCAACCTGATGGATTTGAGGTACATGGGAAGGAGTCTCATGTTTGCAGGCTGAAGAAGGCTTTGTATGGCCTTAAGCAAGCTCCTCGTGCTTGGTACGAAAGGATTGATCATTACTTGATGAGCTTGGGCTTCTCCAAGAATGATGCTGATTCAAACCTCTACTTTAAGGTAATTGATGGCGAAGCATTGATCTTGGTTCTGTATGTTGATGATTTGATTCTTACTAGAGAAGATCACCTCATTATCAAATGCAAGAAGGACTTAGCTTCGAAATTTGAAATGAAGGATCTTGGTCTCATGCACTACTTCCTTGGTTTAGAAGTATGGCAGAAGCCTGATGAGATGATTCTAAGTCAAGGGAAGTATACTATTGATATTTTGAAGAGATTTGGTATGATGGATTGCAAATCCATGTCTACGCTTATGGAGACCAACTTGCATAAGTTGAAAGATGCTGCAGCTAGTTCAGATTTGGTGGATTCCACGATGTACAGGCAGTTGATTGGATCGTTGATGTATCTAGTCAATACTAGACCAGATATTTGCTATGCAGTGAGTGTACTCAGTCAGTTCATGTGTGAACCAAGGAAAATACATCTAGTTGCAGCAAAGCATATCTTGAGATACTTGCGTGGCACAGTTGGATATGGCTTGAAATATTCTTCAGGTGTGGACTTGAAGCTGCATGGTTATACTGATTCTGATTGGGCAGGGTGTGTTACTGATCGGAAGAGCACCTCTGGATGTTGTTTCAGTTTGGGGTTTGCGATGATATCCTAGTGTAGCAGGAAGTAGTCTTCTTTGGCACTGAGTATAGTAGAGGCCGAGTATATTGCAGCTTGTGTGGCAGCTTGAGAAGCAGTGTGGCTTCGGAAGCTCCTTGCAGGATTGTTTGGACAATCAATGGAGCCTACTGTCATTCATTGTGATAATCAAAGCTGTGTGAAGCTTTCTGTCAATCCCGTGTTTCATGACAAAACTAAACATGTTGAGATCAAATACCACTATATTAGAGATATGGTATTGAGGAAAGCAATTCAGTTGAGGTATATCAACATTGATGAGCAAACGACAGACATTCTCACCAAGCCTCTCTCCAGGATAAAGTTTGTGTACTTTCGAGACAAGCTTGGTATGGTGGAGAATGAAGCCCTAGCTGAGAAGGAGTCTCAGTATCAGTGATCCTCTTTAATACATTTCTCTTTGAGAGAGATTTGAGGTGCAATCCCTTGTCTAATGCATTTCTCTTTAAGATTTGAGGTGAAAGCCCTTGTTTCCCACCCTACGGGAGGAAACCATGGTGGATGTCATGTGTGTGTCCATGACAACATCGTGAGAGTACGTGATGATTTTCTTGTGCTTGTGTTTTCACCTCTGGGAGAGCCATGGTGAGCGTTGATGAGGTGACAGCATCGTTGAGTGATGAAGCACTTGTGCATGCCATCATGGGAGTATGCATGATGGTTGATATCCGTGGTGATATCTTTCCTTTCCACAGTAGCCATTGTGGTAGACATCCGCGATGGTGATATGTCTTGTGCAGTTGGAAGTATCCTCCCTAGCTGAGAGAATTGTTGATGCTATCATGCGATTATTCGGTGTCTCCCTTCCAGCCGATCTCCCTACATGATGATAAATTAAATTGTAGCTAATGGCTGGCTAGTTATAGTCAGCGATTTAATAAGAGAGGCATGATTTATAATGTATTTGGTATTGAGGGAGTGCGAGGAGTCATCTTGGTGAAGCGACTTCATTTCATGAAGAATGAAGAATTTTTATGAGGGGCTGACTTCTTGGGCGTGATCTTTGAAGGGCATTCCTTCATGATGGATGCGATTTTGAAGGGGGCATTCTTCATGATGGGCCAGCAAAGATAGAGATAGAGATGGGGAGGCGGCTGGGTGTGTGGAGGTGTGTGGTGAGGAAGATGGAATGGGAGGGATGGGGATAAAATGGAGGGGGGAGGGAGAAAATGGGGAGAGATGGGGTTATGGGGGAAGAATAGATATAACTTGAGAAAGATTGAGGGAGAAGAGAAAGGGAGATTGATTACTTCTTTAATGTTTCAAGTATTTTGAGACGATTATTGTAAAAAAATAATGTAAGAAGGACTTTGTATGTAAAATTTGTGAGCATTTGAAGTTTCAAAAATGAAGGATGAATTTCAAATGACTATAATTAATTTTTGGTGCTTAATCTAGAAAAGTTCCTGATCTAGTATGTAGAGCTTTGAATAACCTTTCCAATGCCTATAAAAAATCAAAATTTCAATAACAAAACGCAAAAGTTATGCCCATTTTATTGAAGTGTGCTTTTTTGGGCTTTTCAAAATGGATATCCATTTTGAATAACATAAAATATCCGTTACTAATGGTATCCATTTTGGTTTGGTATTACCAAAGCAAAATCAACTTTTTATTTGACCCATACAAAAAGTCAAATATCCATTTCGCGATTTTGGCTAAGTAAAAACACAACTGCCATTGTTTGGCCCATCATGATCTTGCACTCACCCAAGCTCCTTTTATACCATATATTTCCCATTATATTTTGAAAAGAACTTAGATACCATATATCATCTGAAACTGAGAACAACCAGTTTTAATTGTGAAGTAACCTTCATTTATTCTAGAATTTCAGGATGATGCAATGATCTTCAATTGTATTTTGAAGTTTGTGCTATTAATATGTATATATTTTGGTGGAAATAGTTTATAATAACTTTATATTGTATAATAATAGTTGCAAGCCAATGTAGGAGATTACTTTAAGGAATAGAATTTTTGTGCATTATATAAGGGATATGGTATTGCTGTTGTATCTAGACTATCCAAATGCAAAGACAATATTTCTAGAAACAAAAAATGCGTGTTATGATTTTGGTATCTATTAATGGACAAAGTCAAAAGATGTAATAAATATATATTTCTAGGCCAAGGGATATGTGTGCCATATTAATGGAATTTCAGATCTAATTACAATTTCAAATGAGAGTAGTAATAAAGGTGGAACAAAGGATTGAGAAATGAGAAGACAGTTCATGTGTGAATATAACTTCATATTTTCCTATGGCCTTCTTTTCCTTGTTTTCTCAAAGAAATTAAATTCTATTTCAATGAGTTTGTAAAGTCTCTATGCAGAAATCTTCCAGGTTTGTCCCTTAAAGGATTTCTAGCACCAGAATTGGGCCTCCTAACTTCTTTACAAACACTGTAAGTGCCTATTCACTCAATGGCTCTGGACGTGCATTTAATATTTGTACTGTTATGTTTTCAAGTAATGAACATGTACATCACCCTTAAATTATTGGCATAGCAAGTATCAAGTAAATTGGTAGCGCGTGAATATTTTCAAGATTTTGGTGGACATGCAGGAACCTTCGAAGTAACAGTATTTTGGGTGCCATACCAAGACAACTTGGTGGGCTCAAAAATCTTGAAAATTTAGATCTGAGTCTCAATCAGCTTACAGGTGTTATTCCCAAAGAAATTGGAAATCTGTCAAACATTGCAAAGATGTAAGGAAAATCTCAATTGATTATTAGGATTTGATTGATCATATTATTGGCTATTGTTAACAAATAAAATTGTGTCTGTAACAAATAAACTGCTTATCATTTGCTTTTAAAATCCACTGGTATAAATTTATATTTTTCTCTGCAGTTTTTTGGAGGGAAATGACTTGGTAGGCAGCATTCCCCCAGAACTTGGCAATTTGGAGAAACTTCAAGAGTTGCATCTGCACAGAAACAGGTTCCAAGGAACCATTCTTGGTGATAATGAGTCAATGAATATTAATCCAAAGCCCCAAGGATTGTAAGTACATAGCATTTTGATTTTAAGATTAAACTTATTATAGTTGAAATGAATTAGAATGAATATGAAGAAATATTTTTTGTCAAAAATGACCAAAAATTTGTTAACAGGATTTCTTTTTCTGCAAGAACCTGCATAACTTATCTAGTAGTGCAATCCAGTTACTTTCAACCTCTTACAATCCACATTTTGATATATCCCTATTACATGTGCACGACTGACTCCCGAAAAGGGAGAGAATTGTGAATGAGAAAATCATCACAGTTGGCCATTGGAGATACCATCCATAGGGAACGGTGGATTTTATATGGGATTCTTCCTCCGAAGCTTACTTGTAAGGTCCTCATTAGCTAATCTAATATCACGCTGCTTGTTTCTTCTAAGTCTACCTCTCTTTATTCTTAATGGAAATATGATTTTTCTTGGATGTGATGGGGATTGTCAAGTATCTCACTTACAATCTAAACCATCTATAAAAGAAAGAAAACACACATTGTGAATAAAAGAACAATATAATATTGTAAAACCCACAAATTGGGGATGACAATGTATGGAACTACCACAAATCACTAGTTGTGCTCTTCTTCATCAATACCGTAAATATGTGGCCTTTATGAGAATGTTGTCTAAAGAAGAGTTATTGTAACAGGGAACAAGTGGCCTCTTGAGTGACCCAATTACCCTTCTGTAGGATAGGCATGTGTGATTGTTGTGTTGCAGTTATTCTGTGTAACTCATGAAAGTAGTCTTTTGTATTTTGGTTCTTGTATAACCATTCTTAAACATAGTCTTCTTTTGAATGGAATGAAACACTAAGAGTGTTTTTTTGATGACTGAATAATGAAGAAACAAGTATCTTTTATGGATGGGGAGTTGCACAACCTTCTCCATTCTTCTTTACAACTGAAATTCAAAATTGCTGGTTACTTATGCTGGTTGTCTTTAATTGATCTATTGGGCATTTGATATACACATTCATGTCTGTATCCAAATGTCAAAAACCTTGTATTAAATATACATCTATCCTCTAGTATCTATGGCAAGATGATTAAATTCAGCCCATACTTTGTAATCTGTATACCATAGGTGCATCAATAGAGTGGTAATCTTCTAGCAGGATAATAGGAATTTTTTTAATGCATATGACAGGCCATATTAATGTTTGATTTTCTCTTCAAGACTTATTACTTCAAGTTATCCAAGTCCTTTCCAATATGCATCAATCTCAAATCTCAATGATCTCAAAACACAAGACTTAACATCTAAAAGAGTTGTTTTCTTTCAAGTAGCTTTGAATTAAGGTATCTTATTCAATATTAACGTGATAAGGATTTAAAGCCTTGTTCCCTAAAAGTGTTTTAATTTTTCATTTGACACAAAAAAAAGGCTTGGCTTATGAACTTAAATGATCTTATCCTTCTTGGCTTTGGGACATAACATAATACAATCTATCAAAACATTTTTCTTTCAGAAATCATATTAAGAAATGACTCAATCATTTTAGTTGGACATTTTCATATAACTTGCCTTGTAAAGGCCTAGGTAGAATAGTAATATATATGAATTTTACTCAACACCAATCTATTAAATGCCAATTACAGTGCATAGAGAGCTCTTTTTGAAACTCTTGTTAATTTTGTATTCAATATTGTTAAGCATTTTAATTTGATCCTTTCAATGTGACACAAAAGGAAATTGATGTGCAATAAAACTGCTCTTTAAATTAGAAGGTGAAGCTCCCTATAAATAAAAAGTAACCTAATATGAACAATATTTACTTGCTATTTACAATCCGTCAAGTATTTTATAGGGTGGTTCATGCTTATTGTAAATAAAACTAACAGTGTGCCTTTTTGGATTCACCTAGGGAAAAAGGCTGACACACTCTTAATGCAAAGTAAAAAAAAATTGTGCTTTTTGATTGAAAAGACCCTATGATTATTACATGGTTACATTGTTTAGGTACAGGTAGAGACTGGGCAGTGCAAGTATACATAAGGATTGAATAGGTTTAAACAATACATAGGACTTGGTAAATTAGAAGAGGGGAATGGCATACTAGGATTCCAACTTTAATTTATCTTGTCAACGTATACAAAGAACATTACAAGCCAAATTAATTAATTGCATTCCAAGCTACAACTACGAACTAAACGACTACTATAATGGAAAATCTTCAGCAATTGTTAAGTGAGATTTAACTCATAAAATCACAAATAACATATAAGACAAAACACTTAAACAAAAATTTAGAAGGAAAAAATGCATAGTAAATTCTATTGAATGAATACTAAATTGTAAATCAACAAGAGAGAATCCCAACCAAGTGCAAAGAGCACACATTTATAATCTGTTATGATGTGTTGCATGAGAAAATGAATATCCCACCCCAGGTGAGATATCTGCTAACTGAAATCTGCCTTGTTTGAATTGTTTGTTCTTTCAAAGTTTTTGCTTGTTTGATATTTTGAAAGGTTTATGCCAGGAAAATGCAAATAACATATACCAATGCCAGATAAAAGAAATATTGAATGTAAATACTGGAACATTTCAAATCAGATTTATGATTTCTTTTGCAATGAACAATATACTTCCAATATAAAATAATCTTTGCATTTCACTAAAAAAACTCATACCCGGATTTCAAATACATTGAATGATGGTCTCAAGCTTAATATCAGCAAGTCTGGAAATTAATAACAGCAGAAGGCAAACCCTCAATATTGGACACCTGGCTCAAACAATGAATTCTCCACACATAAACTGCTGCTGTTTGGAAGATAGTGATTAGCCGCCCCAAAATGTATAGAAACAATGCTCATAACCTAGGTGATTTGGTCTAGGATCATCACGCCCAGCTCATGGTGGAGTACGGCCCAGCAAAGACAGAATAGTACGGCCTGGGAATGAACAGCAGTACCGCCTAGCAAGGATATATTAGAAAAACAACTCTCAACAACAGATAATCTCTTGATCATAAGCAATGTTCTTCACAAAACCCTTGAACAATCTCTCCAATGAGCTCAATGTGACCACTGAATGATAGTCACCTGTTGAATGCTACCTTTGGGTGATCTTGCACACCTGTGGGAAGCAAAATCAAAGAGAAACTATGTTCTCAAAAACCAATTTTGCAGCAAACCCTGGTTTACTTCTCTCCACAAGAATTCTCCAAAAAGCATAAGTGTCGAATGATTTTCATTTGCTTTTTACAATGCTTTTTATACCACCTTGAGATGGCACGATTTCCCAAGTTGATTTTGTCATTAAAATAATATAAAACATTTGCTTTTTAGTTGACTTTATATTATACCCCACTTGGGTGCTTTAAATCATTACTTTAATATTTGACTTTATATCATTTAATGACCCCTTAATAATAAAGTCAAATAAGCCACTTTAATATCCATTTATAATATTTAATTATTATTAAAGTATTACTTTAATAATAATTATAAAATCACAACTCCATCGTTAATCATCATTTATTGAATCTGACAGTGCTAGGAGGTAACCCACTGAATCCTCGGCTCACCTGGTGACTTGCCAAAAATAGTAAGGTTGGCCTCTATCACTCAACTGACTTACTATAAATAGTAAGTGCATCAAAATGGAGCCAGAAACCTGAATAACATCGCCTCTGAATATGCCAAGGGTCTGGAGAGATTAACACTGCAAATTGCCACCTGAAGAGCGGAATAACTCTAACACAGGGCCTTCTAAACATCATTATTAGCCTACGAGGACTTGATAATAGGTTAATCCTCCAACTTTGATGCTCGCCAATAAAGGGGACATTACAGAAAATAAAAAGCTAACAATGACTTCTACTCTAAGAATAGATTTCTTGCATGCAATAAAAGCTAAGTTACCGGTTCGGGTTCGGGGGTTCGGTTTGCCGGTTCGGCTAAAATTTTTGGGGGGTGGGTTCGCTTTGTTTTGGGTTCGTTAGTACAAAAAACATGTAAATATATATATATATATATATATATATATATATATATATATATATATATATATATATATATATATATATATATGCAGCCTTGAAGCAAGAATTAGGATTAAAATATCACATACATCATATAAACAACAAAACCACCATAAACTTGAATGTCATTTAAAACATGCATGATAAATATTCATCGCTGAAACTTTGAATTGTGGTGCAGCTTGATATACAGAGTCTATTGATGCCGGTTCAATTTGTATGATTTTGAAAAAAGAAGCCAACTGAGTAGAGTTATCAGCATTCTTCAGAAATCATAAGAATTTGTTTATACACTAGCCATTTTGATGTCTTCTTGCAGTCTCAAACATTATTTTGTATCATTGTTACATTGGTCTTGAGAGTGGTAGCTTAATATAGCTCCACAATACAAAATTTGTTTACTTGTGTAGTGTAACAGTGGCATAGGCAGATTTTTCTTTGAAAGAACCAAAGGGTGACTGCACAATCGAAGTGTATAAACACATCTTTTTGCAATATCAAGGATACTTTTTGAATCTTCCATGCTTTGCTAAACTAAAAGGAAAGGTCTTTCGCCTAATCTGTATGCAGCCATGCTTTTGACATTGTCAAAAAGAGCAAAACAAATGAATAAGAATGAGGTAGTTAAGGTGTTTGAAGTGATTAGAGGTCACTTTTAGGGTTCCCTTGGGCGTGGGTCAAAGTCAAACTCCATAAAACATTAAAAAAATGCTTAAAAAAACACTTTTTGGATGCCTAGGCATGCAGGTTCTGTCTTGGTTCGCTTGGGTTCTGTCTGGGTTTTGCCCGGGTTCTCTTGGGTTCTGCCTGGGCGAACCAGACCCAAAAATGAAGGACCCTGGTCGAACCCACAAGCGAACCGAACCAGGAGCGAACCAGGACCAGGACCCAGCCCAGAACCCAGCGAACCAGCTACTTAGAATAAAAGCTTTATTTCAAAATTGTATCCACTAATTTTAAATTTGAACTCATACAACCTTTAGTTAAACTACTGATAGAAATGTCTACAAACTAAACACTTGAACCCACATTGCTCGCATGACAAGAGATCCAAAAATAACTAACTACTCAAAAAGCATATTGGGCTAAAATTAGAGATCACTAAAAATTGTGCAGGCTATAAATAGTTCGGAGTAAAAAGACTTTTTAGAATATTTTCTTTTACTCCGAATTGATGATAGCTAAAACAAGCACAAACTTTTTTTAGCACAGTCTAAATATAAACTACTAACAGGTGGCTCTGGAGTTAACTCTGATAAACTTTTGATGAAGCTTTTCCTCTATTTGATCATGGCAGATCCTTAGAAAATCTCCCAAAGCCTTGACATTTTGACCATTTGACGCATATGAATGTAAAATCCCTTTTTTGTTCAACTCTTTGCATCAAACCTTTAACGTAAAACTCACAACTTTGAATACTCTAAAAGGAATCACTCAATGATGGATTTGGAATGTTTTTCATATCTGAAAACCCTACATACATGTCGTGAAAATCTGATTTTTATACTGAAATTCTGCAACCTCTGCAAAAAGGTAACTAAATTCATTGAAATGAAAGATTTTGTTTCTGAAAGTTAATGAAGTATGCTGAAATTACTGATCTGCAATGATGAAGGTAAAAATTGCCATAAAAACACTGAGGTTTGATACCAAAAACCCTACTGAAAACATGATAAAATCTGCTCTGCTACTCACCGGAATCCTGCTGTTTGTGTTTTGCATTCTGCAGTGCTTGGATTTCACGTTTTGCTGTTTTTGGATTTTGCATTCTGCTGCTTGACATCCTGACTTATTAATAGTTGATTTTCTTTGTTTGTAAAGTTATGGCTATTGGGGAAGAGGGGAGTTCTTCTATTAACAACTTGTTCCATTGCTTTGAAAAAGCCACTTGGCCCTATCAGTGGCATGCACCTATACATAGACACATAGCTTCCAACTTGAAAATATTCATCATCCTATTACTGGCACATGCCAATATAAGCAGATTGCAATTTTTCCTTACATTTGAAAATCTATATATACGAGCATGCGTCCATACATGTATTTGTGCTTTGTGATGAAATTTGTTCTGCCTATTTATACATGAGTGCCTATATAAACAACTGCAACTTTGGTTTTCTGAAAACATCTCCTATATGAATGTGCACTTTATGTAGCATTTTGGAACTCACTAAACTGATACACAATTTCCTATATTGAATCACACAATTGTCTAAAACAACTCAAGCTTGATTTTTGCACTTTGAAATTCACTTATATAGGTGCTCACCTATATAGAGGATTCAAACTTTGAATTTTTTTTATTCAGGTGTGCACCAATGTATGCAAAGACCATTTTGAAGTTAGAAGATGGAATTCTTTGTTAAAGCATGCACCTATAGCAATGATTTCTTGTCTAATTTGAAATATGGTCTTGCCTTTGCATAGGGACACACTTGTACAAAGTTTATTTTTATTTTTATTTTTTGGTCTACAATCTACTTCGGTTAGGTGCACCCCATAACAAGCAACTTTTGATTTTGAATTTGAAAACCAAAATAATTCACTCACTATCACCCTTATCAATGGGTTTTTGAATTTTGACTTTGCACTTTTGGATTTCCTATAGACAAGTGTGCACCTATGCATGTAAATTTTTGGATTTCCTATAGACAACTCTAAAATAGGATGACACATGATTCCAAGAACTAAACACTTAAGTCACATGCAATTCTATTATGTAGATGAACAAATAACTTCAACGTAATGCTTGACGCTATCATTCATCTTCAATTTTTATTCAATGAAATCACAAACACAATGACATAGACACATTAAAAGATGGAATGATATTTAGTTACAACTATCATTAATAATGTCTTGTGCTCAAAGCCTTATATTTATAGGTTACAAAGTACTTATGTTCCATAGAGTTTAGGGGATAGGAGATGGGGCATGCCAGGGATGGGCTTCAAGTATAGGGTGACCATGGCCCAAATTTTGGGACAATGAGGGAATGGTATTCCGAATGTAATATAGTGCTTGAAAAATTAGCTATCAAAAATTTGTATAAGCAATAGCATTTGAAACTATAAATTATTAAACACAAATCATTGAGAATGTTCAATATCACTATATTACATCTTCAAAATTTTAATTTAATGATTACATTCAAGTACTATGTTGCAAGGTATGCCCTTGGGTCCTAGTCTCATACCGAATTAGTTTGGGTACCGGTTCCACAATAGGAGCATTTAGGATGCAACCTTGTCCCCAAGGCGCTCCCAAGTGCACCCACAACAATTGTGATTTAAAAAAAATCCAAAACCTAATTTCAAAGTATTTTTTAAACATTAAAACATTAAAAAAAACCTAAAAGTGCCTAAAACCCTAAAATGTGCCCATACTAAGAATTGTTTCACAAAAACCTAAGTTGCTGGTTTGGGTACGAATTTAGATACAGGTACGAGTATGGGTACGACAGTATGGAAATATTTTATATATATATATATATTATGTTCAAAATTATAAATTATAAGAACAGTGATGCTCATAATTGCCAATAAATAGAATACAACATAATTTTGACATAGTAACTTATAACAGTTCAATTTATGATCACTTCACAAGTATAGTAATTGTTTCTCCTTAAAAAAATATAGTAGACAAAATAAAATCTCAAAGAAGCTGAAATATGCTAACCAATTTTTTGCCACAGTTTTTACACAATCACCAACACTTGGCCAACTTGATTAGCGTTAGCTCCGAACCCAAACTCTATCAAAGCAACTCTAACCAAGAATGCGCCCTAAAACCAATTAAGGAAGAGGGGCGGGCATATGGTTAGAGGATCCCTAGGATCTAAAATTTGATACTGAAATTGAAATTGCTTACAACAGGAAATGTAAAATAAACTCAATACCAAGAATGTGCACACAAGATCCCTTTGAAGGCGAGGTGCTAACATATGGCAGAGTGATTATTACAACTGAAATAATTAGGCAGATAACCAGCCATGGAAGATTTTCAAAGTAAACTAATTCATCCGCTGCGGCGGGCATCCACTCAAGAGTGGGGATTCACCACTTAACAGTGGGTGAGAATAGCAAATACAAAGTAATTTTCCTCCTCACTGGTGGTAAACCATCCAGGGGTTATTGTATGCGAGTTAGAAGCACAAGTAAATGCAGAATTAACAATGGTTGGATTAGTACTACTAATTCTCAACCTTACAACTAAAGAAATCTGCAATTTACAATGTGTTACAATGATACAATGAAAGCAACTGAGAGAAGGATGATTCTTCGAAGCTCTTTACCACTCAATACTGAAATTGAAGCTAAAAACTAAACTTATAACAATCTGATTACAAAAACCAGCAAACTGGGAGTGTAAACCAGCAACTATGAAATCAATGAATTGTTCATAACTCATTCAATATACCTCCAAATGGCATGACATGAATTGTGGCTGATTTGTGGAGGATAAGCGCCCAAACTTCAACTCAAAAACAGCACCAAAGATCACTAAATGAAGAGGCACAAATTTCCAAGCACTTCCAACATGGTACAACCTTCAAGATGGGCGATTTGCTTCTCAAAAATCAGAAACAACATAATAAAATCTGCAAACTCTTGTGAAGGGTCGCCCAAGGCATAGAAAACTAATGATCAAATACCCATCTCCAAATTAAAATCACCATAAGAGCTACAAGTGAAATCGACTTTCAGCCATGACTGTATCAACAACTCCAAAACTGGAAATATCATCAAAAACTTCAATTATGAGGCTCAATCTGCTAATCTGGATGAGAAGCAGCAATAAAAACCAACTAGGTGTTGTATTTCAAACACAAAATTGGATTGAAACTAGGAGGTAAGCATCCCTCGAAGTAAAAACTAAGTTGTCATTTCGACAGCATAACATTAGCATAAATTCATGGATACCAAATGCTGGAGCAAAGCTTCATTTTTATAGAGAAGAAGAAAACTCTTCAATTTCCCTTCAAGGCACGCCAACAGTCACAGAGGAAACTCTTCAAATTTCCAAATTACATAATTCTTCCCAAGGTGGCGTCCCACTTTTCAAGGCAATAAAACAACTTTTAAAAAAATAATTAAACTCCTCATGATGGCGTACCCCTTCATGACCCACCTTTAAAAACAACTTAAGTTATTTTACTAGGCCAAGGGGGTCAACTGAATAATAAAACATTATTGCCTTGAAATGAGCTATTTCACCAACAACTGCTTTTGAAAGCCAAAACTTAAACACAAGCAACTACTCCAACTGAAAAGATGAACTGAAGGAAGACAACTGAACCGCTACTAAAATTAGTATTTACTAAAAATAGTAAACACCTAGAAATGCCACAAACCTCCAAGCAAGGAAACCCTAATTTCCTCTCAATGAGCCTATGGGCCTTCGGAATAGGCTGATGAGCAACTAAACTGATCATTGACGAGAAGGGGACATTACAGAAGCCTGCATACCTTACTAGTTATTGGTCAATATTGATCATGACTTAGTGGAATGTAGAATATTACACTCAATGCAACATAATCAACAAAAAAAATAGTCAATGTAAGTGGTATAGAAGTTAATGCTATGTAGCAGAGATCTTTGGTCAACATAGTTTGTATAGCAAAGCTCTTTGATCAACACTGTTAGATAACCACATTTAAGAAGAGTCAATCAAACAAGGGTCAATGTTGAAGATCTGGCGTGTTGATTCACAAATGATGTTAAATTTACAGTTTGGCCCAAACATTGTCTTTTTCCCCCTCCTACAATAGTGCTGGTCAAATGAGAGAGTCAATGATGGAATGCCGCATTCATGAGGATCAATTAATGCTATCTACACATGTTCAATTGAAAACAATAGCCTAATTTTTTTAAATGGTGGTTATAAGTTCCCAGTCTGCCAAGACAATATCAAATTTGTATTGGAATTCATTAGAAAACAATATCATATTTAGTAATTGATGGTGTCATACTCCTTTCATAGATCAATTTTGTAATTTTTGTTGTTTTTCTCTTCTTAGAATGTGGGGCTCTTGCAGGGTATGCTTAGGGTACTGCCCGGGTGCCTAGGTTCTTTGTGGGTCCTTCACAAAAGAACCCAGAGAGAACCCAGGCGCCTAGGCTGTACTCTAGTTGTCCCCCAAGGACGAACCCAAACTAAACCCGTACCCGGGTCAAATATGAAGGACCCAGTAACTTAGACAAAAACTCATTCATTGTTTTGCCATTTGTGCATTTTGGAAGATTGCTAGTATTTTTTTCAAAGGAGAACAATTACAAAGTGCTTGGGGGAGGATTCCAACTTGCACAAAGGACATCTAAGGTAAGTAGTTTAATTATTTTTTAAAGATTTTTAATGAATTTTTTCATTTTTATTGAAAATAAAACATTTTAGGATTTTTCAAAATGTATTTTAGTGTTTGTTTTGAATGTTTATTACTTTTATTAGTTTATACATATTGTAGAGTTGCATTTTTTCTTTAATTTAAATTTTTGTAATTTCTTATAACAACAATCTATTTGAAATGGCTACTAGTTCAAGTTTAGTTGATGTAGGAGCATCATGGGTGTAGGGGCAATCTTGCATCAACCAAAAATATTTCTTTGTTTTTCTATTGTTTCTTCCTTGTTTTTCTTGTAGAAGTAGAGGATTAGATTTTGAATATTTCCTGTGTTCATGGCCAACTAAAGATATCAGCTTGAAGAAGAGGCAAATGGGTGTCTACATTTCAAGTTTGGGGAAGATTTGATGAGAATCGGCTAAGTTATTGTGTTGCAGACTTTTGGGCTGCATTTGCACCTTTGCGGAACCTTTAGCCTCATCTAGATGCCTATCGGATCCCCGTTGAGTCCCTTGGACTTCATTCTTCCATTGACCGCTAATGCAGATTGAGTTTGTAGACTTTTTGACTCTTACCAATCCTGCAAAACTTCCCTACTCAACCAGACTTATCCAGTTCTCCCTCATTTTTCCGCAATCCTAATGGACATCTTTTCCCCGCATTCCAATGACCCTCATTCTCTCGTAAGGTTCCCTTAGGTGAGACTTTTCCTTGCATCCGGACCTCGTTCGGTTACCTCCCATTTTCCTGCATCCAAATGACTTACGCTTTCTGGAAATGATCTCAATACCCCTCAAAATCTCACAATCGCTCGATTTGACTTATGTTTCTCCAGAAGAATACTGATGGGGGACTTTCTATGCCAAGTGGAAATATTTACTTACCCCTTGGATTTTTGCAATCATACCTAGAAAGTTGGAGAACACCAAAGCGATAGTTGTAATGGCTTGCATGCAAACTTCATGGATGAATGTAATCTTGACATGTGTCCCATAATGCCTGGGTGTGGTGTAACCAACCTTTCTCCATGACATATGTTATAAATTAGGTTTTAATCTCATCTAGAAAAGGGCTTTTGGTGGAGAATCTTCTATAGAGATTGTAAATTTGCATGTATAGTTAGAAGATTTTGATGAGCAAAAGTTGCAAAAGCTTGTTAGGTTCACGTTTGAGCAGTTGTAAGGCTTGAGAGCCAAGGCCAATGAAGGCATTGTAAATAAATGTATTCATGCACCTGAATAAAGTGTTTGTTTTCTAATAAATGTGTTCTTTTGTGAATTGTGTATGTTTTGGCTGCATGACTGGGAAATTTGGTAAGACCCCTTGGTCATGACCTGCATCATCAGTGGACCTTGTGGAAAATAAAAAGTTTAAATATGATCAAGCATCTTCTTTATGGAAATATGTTACAATGTTTGAACAACTTCCAAGCGATGGGGTTTTTATTTGGAATCGTGATCAATGTAGGATCCAATATAAGAGCTCATGTAGTTGAGTGAAAGCTCACTTATATGCTATGAGTAGGCGTGGAATTACAATATGTGAAGGGTCAAACAAGAATCATGAAAGGTTCCCAACCCAAATCTGATCCAATTTTTTTGAGTTCAATTTCTGATTTGACTTTGACCAGCGATAGGGAATTTGTTTTTCTGTTTGTTTTTGCTGTTTTATGAGTTTTTTTGTGATTTTTGGTGGTTTTATGATTTTTTGAGGTTTAGTGCTTGATAATTGCGAAAAGGAAATAGATGCTAAAGGAATATAAATGACTGAAATAAAATTATGAATTCTGATTTTCTTAGGACAACAAATGTAATTTTCAGATTTAATGAAATTGAACCACCAATTACATAGAATTTGCATACGTGGAAGCCAACGCTCCATTTATTGAATATTTAATTGCTGGAGCCAAAGCATATGCAATAAAGATCTGATATAAAGTTTGATCTGCTCCTTAGTGGTCTAAAAACCCTAATTTCCAGCTAGGGTTTGACTGAAAATGGCACCTAAATAGTATGGCCAGTTGGTGAATGCACTGAAATGATGATATCTCCTGATAAGAAGCCCCAATCTGCTATTATATTCTAATAACTCACTACTGCAATCAATTCTGAATGCAAATTAACCTATGATGAAGACCAATGATGCCCAAATGGAAACCCTAGGTAGATTTCCCTATTTGGTGAACTGGGTTTTCGTCCAATTCACTATCCTCCAAGGGATTTCGTCCTCAGAAGACCTGTATGCTGCTGAAACCCTCTTCCAGAGCTCAAACCTACAATTTGCTTTTGTCAAAACGAGAATAGAATGCCCAAAAATGAGCCCACATATTGCTTTATAACCTCCCATGAGCTTTTTTAATAAAATTCAATAAAATAATCCTCCCAAAAGGCTAAGCCCATCTTGAGGGTCTTTCCTCATCAAAAGAAAGGGCCACTTTTTAAAAACAACTTTGAGTTACTAAGAAGGGGGCACTTTTCACTATTCTCTTTATAATTTTCTGTTACTATTCACTTTTTACTATTCCATTAGAGCAAACTTTAATATTTCCAATTTATCCCTGGATTCATCAACTGAACTCCAAACTAAAAGGCTCGTAAAGCTCCCAGCTAAGCTTCACAACCCTCAGTTGGGTCCCCTAACCATTCTGTTGACCTACGGGAAGCCTGATAGTAGGCCAACCTCTGCTATAGTCTGAGTTGCCTAAGGAAGGGACATTATAGTCCTCCCTTCCCGGAATTGCTTGCCCCCAAGCAACTGCAAAGTTGGATGCTGAAGTATCATCTCTCCTTCCCACGTGGCATACTCCAACGGCAAGTCCCTCCATCGTACCAGATACTCTCTGATCACTCGGCTACGCAACCTCCTCTCCTTCATGTCAAGAATCTCTGCAGGTATCAAAACTAATCGGCCCTCCTCATCAAATGGGAGCAAAAAAGGTGAAGAGACAACATGCTGTCCCAAAGCCTTCTTCAAACAAGATACATGGAAGACATTATGTATCTTACTCTCGGGAGGTAGCTCAAACTCATATGTGACCT
This sequence comes from Sequoia sempervirens, assembly GCA_007258455.2. NCBI lineage: Eukaryota > Viridiplantae > Streptophyta > Pinopsida > Cupressales > Cupressaceae > Sequoia > Sequoia sempervirens. The sequence goes on along the minus strand of VDFB02283664.1, from coordinate 7,073 downwards.
CACCAATCCTCCTCAATACTCTGAATGGACCATAAAACCGAGGCTTGAGCTTCTCCGCCCCACTCCTCTTAAGTGTTTTTTGTCGGTAAGGCTGTAGGCACAAGAAAACCATGTCTCCAACCTCAAAGGTGAACTCAATGTTGATTTGCATACATCTTCTGCTGATTTTGTGCATGCTGAATATTATCCTTAAGTGCCTTAAGGATATCTTGACTGTCTTGTAACCAATCATGAGCTCTAGGCGCTCTGCTATCACCTAATGCCAAGTCCACAAAAGATAAGGTATCATAACCATACAACGCTCAGAAGGGAGTCATACCAATCGACATGTGATATGTAGTATTATAACAATACTCGCCCAAATACAACCATCGCACCCAAGCCTTCTGCTGCCTTGAAACATAGTTACACAAGTAACCCTCAACCTACTTATTAACTATCTCTGTCTGTCCATTCGTCTAAGGGTGGTAACTAGTGCTCGGTGTCAACTCTGTACTTGCTAATCGGAATAGCTCCTGCCAAAAGATGCTCATAAACCTGCTATCCCAATCATTGATAACCTCCAATTTGCTGAAGTACAAGATCCTAGGTCCTCTTCCATATGTGCACAATGAAGCAAACCCATCCATATCAATGTAGGTGTCAATCATGAAGATGTAGATGCCAAACACAAATGCATCCATCCTTCTTTATTTGCTGTCATAAATCAGATCAGTAGTATGCAATCTGATAATATCATCCAAAAGGATATCAAATGTGTCCTCCAAGGTGTATGGAGGTAGGGAACCATCATTAGACCCATTCTCAACAAAGACAGTGATTTCCATCACTATAAACTGTTCTAAACACTGCTGTATCAAAATTGAAATCACACATCTCCATACCCAATAATGAAGAATCACAATCAAACCATGGAGAATAGTCTATCCAAGAATCCACATACTCCTATATGGAATCCTCATCAATATAAAATTGTGTCAACTCAATGGTTTGTCCCTGCCTATCAAAAGGAACCAACGTACCTTGCAGATCTGAATTACCCCCATCTACATTGCCACACACATGCATGTCATCAATGGCTGGCCCATGATGATCAAACAAAGCTGATTGCCTCATTCCTTTTACCATCTCTAGATACTGTTTTGCTTGACTAGCAATTAGCTTAGCCTTCCTTGCTCTCACTAGCCAAATGTTACACTTCTCTTGTGTCTTTTCCACATCCTCAAAGGTCTGATATACAAAATCAGATTGTGTAGTGCCCTGTTTTTCAACATAATTACCATAACCAACACTCCAATTTTGTATGCCATCATTAGTAGACCACAAGTAACTATCATCCAAAGGTGCTAGCATGTCTATTTCATGAGATTGCAAAACCATAGGAGTGCTGTCCTCAAACATAGCAGGTATAATGTCATACCAATCCATAAATTTGTCATCAATTTCAACATTCAAATGCTTACCATCAAATGCTGGTTCAATACAAGCCTCCTCACATGCAAACGGTAGGTCTTCATGAAGCACATCATGACCCAAAGCTATCATTGATTTGGCTGCTATTTGATGAAGCAAGGTATACGTGAGGGCTTTCATAATCACTTGTTTCCCATCATGTATGAAACTCAACTCCATTTCTTGTAAATCTTGGATGACCCTTTGTAAAGAATGTAGCCATTGCATACCAAGTACAATTTCATTGCCCTTCAAATCAAGTACAGGGTGTAATCATCAAAGATAATGCTAAGCTTACTTACTTTCTTGTTGCAAAGAATAGTAAGTCCACCTACTATAGTCACATCAAAGCCATCAAAATCTTCACAATGCAAGCCTCTTTTCTTTACCAAACCATTGTCAATGTAGTTATGTGTAGCTCCAATCGCATTGTGATCTCTGTCCTCCATATGCTCAATCTCCTCACTAACCAAAATGATTGGATCCTCACATGGGATCATTGAGTGTAGTGTCTTAGCCGTCTCATGATCATCGATTGTGAAGGACAAGAAACAACATGCTTGTGTGTGAAGCCCTCATAGATCTTTATCCTCTCTCCCCTTATGGGTGGAGGGTCATCAACTAAATGTGTTCCCAACTAAAGAGTATGAGCATCATGGCTGCGAGTTAACTTCTCTTTCATGGTCCTCGATGCAAGTGCAAAGAGGTGATCTCTATCTGCAAGAAGGTGCACATAGTTGTTTTTCATCTTGATCAAAGCTTCTTGCAACACTTCACGATCCTGGGGCCTATTTTCCCCCCACAAATCTGCCACCATCTCATAAATGTGATCAAAATGGGATAAGGCTGCCATGATCATATCCTCCTTCCCCTTCAGCTGATTCATCAAGGGACGCGAATGATAGGACTTGCCTTCCTCACGCAAGATCTCAGCTGTACCATCATGTTCATTGACATATTCAAACAAGGGATTATCATGATAAGAGTGAATTGACATCATATCAATAGACTCATGCCTCTCTACATCTGCTGATATAGGATATTGGAAAAATGAATTTCCCATCACATACTTATCTTCCCACTTAGGATGACTAGGATCATTATCTCCACAATCTTCATTGGATTCAAACTCACATGAGGACGCTACACTGCTGTTCAAACTCAAAAAATTTGAATGCTGATCATACCTTTCCAAGGTGCCTTGGTTGTCTTCTCCTGCTTCTCTCTTCATAGTGGGTGACTCCTCAAGAAGTGTTGGTCTAGGAGGAGTAGCGAGCTGAACACAATATGTCTCCTTAGCTGGTTTAGGTGTCCCTGTCATGTCCCTGATTTGGAGGCAGAGTAATTTAATTAAATTAATTAATTAAGTTGTCCAAATATTGATATTTCATAAGGATGACTAATTGATTATTTTAATTAAATTAAAGTAGAGATATTAAATTAATTATTTATAAAGTCATTCTAATAAATTAATATCTAAAGGATGACTTTATATTTAATTAGTTTAATAAAGTGACTAAATAAAATAATATATCCTAAAGTCACTTGTGATATTCTAGAAGCTTCTTGGTGATGTGTTATGAAAAGTATAAGAAGAAGCTTTGGCTATGCATTTGGGCATCTTGAGTTGAATACATCTTTTCTACTACATTGGTAAGCTTGAATGCTTGGCAAGTTGGTTTTCAGTCTTCGTTTGTGAAAGACCAAACCTAGCCGATTAAGTGCCAATTTCAGTTGTGAAATATCAACCCTAGTTGGATGTTGGAGGAAGTTACTTCAGACTTTCTACTTGTGCTTCATTGGCAAAATTGTGTGGCCTTTGGCCAAATTTTGGAGGAGATGATTTTATTGAAGGAGTTTCAGTTATTAAACCATTTGAATTTGGTGTTAGGAAGGCGAATTGGAAAGGATAAAATTGGTGCGACTATCACATGTAAGTTGGTTCTAAGTCGTGGCCATCTCATAGCTGGGCGGCATCTTGTGTGGTGCGATTTTGTTGAGAAGGGCAGGGAAAATTCCAAATAAATATCTGATGGAGTCGTTGGGCATCATAAAGATCAGGCGCAACATTTTTAGATGAAGATATTTGGCCTAAGAGGAGAATTGAACTATTTTGTTGTTGTTGCCAGTTCATTCCAGGTTCTCTACTTTGCACATGTTTTGCATTAGGAGTCATATAAATGTAGTGGAAATATCTGCTGTCATAATCAGACATATTTAAGCTTTATATTTCAGTCATTGCATTAGCTGTAATCGCTGCCATATGACAGCTGTAGATGCACATTTCATATCAGCATTGTAATAGCATCAATCTTATTATAAGCCAAGAGTCTTGGCACATATCATTGTAATCAGTCAGCTATATATTAATTCAAGGAGAAATAAGGTTGCACAATATTTGTTTGTCAATATGTCAATTGACATGGCTTCACATATTGATCATTAGTATGCATGGTAACTATTTGTAATAATGTCTAGGAGCATTTCTCATGATATTTCAGTCATTTGCATTCATTAAAAGGCTGCATATAGCTTTAGTATTGCATTCTCTTCAATTTCAGTCTTTTAGATTATCTTTCTCAAGTCATACCAGCATCATTAAACTTCAATCAAAGACCAAACTTCAAAAACAAGTTGCAAACAGCAAGTACAGATTTCGTTTGCCAATTGTTTGACAATATTCCTTGAGACCAAAATCAGCAAGTTTAGGTGAAATTCCTCAAGGGATATCTCAGTCCCAAACCTACTAGATGCTTCCATCTCTATGGCGGCTCTGTTTTTATATTCCCACCAACTCCATGGTGTGAGGTTTATGATGAACCACACATTGTCAAAGTGGAGTATCTTCCCATTTGGCGACCTCCTAGTCTCTATGAACAGCTCTTCAATGCAATGAATCTCAAACATCCTCATCAAATGCTCTTCTATTGTAAACATGTGTGTAAAATTAGGGGAGCCAAGGTTATTATAGGCTGCCATACCATGTACAACCTTGGGAATTATGATCTCTCCTTCATGTTTCTTGACGGTCAGGGATCCACAAGTTGTTCCATCATCATCAACCAACGGATGTAATGTCAAGGTACATAGAGACTCCTTCTCAAGTGGCTGATCTTCGTGCTCAACATGAAAACCATATGATTCGTCTTCCTCCAAGCTATGGTCTTCACATGATGACTGAATTTTGCTCTTCTTATCCTCATAGGTAGGCTGAAACACATATTTGTTCTCTTCTTCCACCATAGGGCTGTCATAAGCTGACTTATTTTTGTTCTCCTTAGGATGCAAATCAAATGGTAACACATCTTCTTGCCTTTCTTTTGCATACCCTGCAAGTGGCAGATCCATTATGGTGTCTTCTTCAACTTCATGGTCCTTATGAATGTCAATACCTTCATCCATCCTAGGGCTTCCACATGACTGAATTTTGTCTTTATCATGAACATGGATAGGCTGAAACAAATCTTCTTTCTCTTCTTGTTCTTGCACATTTAACTCTTCACCTTTCCCAATGCTTTCTTTACTATCCTTTGATATTTTGTTCTTTTTCCGTTGCTGATATGGACTTGAAAAATTCAAGTCATCTTCATCCTCATTCGGTATACCCACATTTTTTTTGTAAAGGAAAGGATGTCTTGTATCTTTTTAGGAAGGGAGCGATACTTATGGTAGCTGCTCATAATTGCATCATGTGTTGCCATGGCATGAAGTCTCTTACTTGTACTTGTAGCTGGAGAAGAAACCTTAGAGTGCCCACTTTTCCTTGAAAGTGAATCATCTAAACGTTGCAATTTACGATTGATCTGTTGTTGTGTTTGTTCAAGGTCTTTCATTATTTTCTCCAGACTAGGTGCCTTTTCCTTCTTTGGTAGAGCAGGAAGGAAGGTAGTGTTGTGACCTTTTCACACATTGCCCCATTGCAAATGAGGACGCCCTGTTTTTGCTTTTTGCCTTGGCATCGCAACTGCTTATCACTTGTCTTTTTACAATGAGGTCATCATTTTGAGAGTTTCAAGTCAGTCTTTTGAGAGTCATTCGAGCCAAGTTGAGAATCCATGCCTGAATCAGTGCGTAAACGTCATGGAAGGGTTCAGAAGGTCCGGGAGACGAGGATTGCCTGTGCTTTGGGCCAATTCGGACACTTCCTATTTTTTAGGGAATCTGCTTTTTTGCTTTTTCTCTTTTTCATTTTTGGCATTTTTGGACCAAACGGGGTTCCCTATTTTTTAGGGATTTTGCTTTTTCTATTTTTAGAAAGTCAACCTTGGTCAACGGGTCAACTTTCCATCCTTAGAACCAAAAATCAACCAAAAAATTGAAAAATCAAAGTAAAAATCGAAAATTAATGCAAAGATCAAGCAAAAATCAGGAAAAGCATGGAAAAGCAAGGGAAAAATCTAGAAAAATCAGTTGAAAATCATGAGAAAAAAATAAAATAAAATCAACCCAAAGGCATGAAATTCATGGACAAATGTGCCTAAGTCTAGAGAAATTCGCCCTTGCCATGGAGTTGAGAGAATGTCCAGCCATTAACAAAGTCCGCCCTAGAAAGAAGGGAAGGTGAAGATGAAAAGTTCGCCATCAAGAGAGAATGTCAAGCCATTAGCAAGGTCTGTCCTTAATTTGAGGGACGTGGCATGAAAGCAAGGAAGTCCGCCCAAGCCTTAGTGAGAATATGGCATGAAGTTTTGGAAGTTGGCCCTTAATTTGAGGGACGTGGCATGAGAGCAAGGAAGTCTGCCCCAACATAATGATGAAATGGCTAAGGCATAATGAAGTCCGCCCAGCCTTAGATAAAACTTGGCATGCCTTCTCCAAAGTCCGCCCAAGCCTTGGCAAGACATTTGTGAAGTCCACCTAGCATAAGAAGAGGGAAAATTGAAAATTTTGGCTAAGTATTTGATGCCTTGGAAGGAAAATTCGAAATTTGTCTAAGTATGGAAGCATAAGAAGAGGGAAAATGTGAATTTTGGCTAAGTATTTGATGCTTTAGAAGGAGAAATTGCGAATTTTGGCTAATTATGAGAAGAAAGGCAAGTGTCAAGGAAGATGAAAAGTCCGCCATGCCTTGATGGAAGATGGATTAAAGTTGTTGAAGTCCGCCTAGGCCATGGAAAGAATTTAATGAAGTCCGCCTAGCATAAGGAAGGGAGAAGAAGTTGAAATTTCGCCTAGGTATTGACACCATGGGAGTAAAAATTTATAAAAAAAAAATAAAAAATGGTTTAGTGTCAAAGGAGTAATGGAAAGCACATGTTGAAATCCGCCTAGACATCAATGAAATATGGAAAGAAAGTTGTGAACTCTGACCTAGATATGGAAAAGACAACTCCAAAGTCCGCCCCAAGCTTAAGAATGGATGGCAAATACATAAGGAAGTCCGCCATGCCAAAAGCAACATGGAAAGATATTCATGGAGTCCGCCATGGAAGTGGAAAGAAATTTGTCAATTCCGCACAGCCTATCATGCCTTGGAAACAAATTCACAAAGTCCATCTTGGAGATATGGAAAATAGCACAAAGTTCTGGAAGTCCGACCTGACTTTGAAAAGGAAGAAGGTAGAACATTTTGGAAGTCCACCAAGGAGTGGAAATACATGAAGAAAGTTTGCCTTCAAGCT
>VDFB02283663.1:0-44710 GCA_007258455.2 Sequoia sempervirens | reverse complement strand
ATTACAAAAACCAGCAAACTGGGAGTGTAAACCAGCAACTATGAAATCAATGAATTGTTCATAACTCATTCAATATACCTCCAAATGGCATGACATGAATTGTGGCTGATTTGTGGAGGATAAGCGCCCAAACTTCAACTCAAAAACAGCACCAAAGATCACTAAATGAAGAGGCACAAATTTCCAAGCACTTCCAACATGGTACAACCTTCAAGATGGGCGATTTGCTTCTCAAAAATCAGAAACAACATAATAAAATCTGCAAACTCTTGTGAAGGGTCGCCCAAGGCATAGAAAACTAATGATCAAATACCCATCTCCAAATTAAAATCACCATAAGAGCTACAAGTGAAATCGACTTTCAGCCATGACTGTATCAACAACTCCAAAACTGGAAATATCATCAAAAACTTCAATTATGAGGCTCAATCTGCTAATCTGGATGAGAAGCAGCAATAAAAACCAACTAGGTGTTGTATTTCAAACACAAAATTGGATTGAAACTAGGAGGTAAGCATCCCTCGAAGTAAAAACTAAGTTGTCATTTCGACAGCATAACATTAGCATAAATTCATGGATACCAAATGCTGGAGCAAAGCTTCATTTTTATAGAGAAGAAGAAAACTCTTCAATTTCCCTTCAAGGCACGCCAACAGTCACAGAGGAAACTCTTCAAATTTCCAAATTACATAATTCTTCCCAAGGTGGCGTCCCACTTTTCAAGGCAATAAAACAACTTTTAAAAAAATAATTAAACTCCTCATGATGGCGTACCCCTTCATGACCCACCTTTAAAAACAACTTAAGTTATTTTACTAGGCCAAGGGGGTCAACTGAATAATAAAACATTATTGCCTTGAAATGAGCTATTTCACCAACAACTGCTTTTGAAAGCCAAAACTTAAACACAAGCAACTACTCCAACTGAAAAGATGAACTGAAGGAAGACAACTGAACCGCTACTAAAATTAGTATTTACTAAAAATAGTAAACACCTAGAAATGCCACAAACCTCCAAGCAAGGAAACCCTAATTTCCTCTCAATGAGCCTATGGGCCTTCGGAATAGGCTGATGAGCAACTAAACTGATCATTGACGAGAAGGGGACATTACAGAAGCCTGCATACCTTACTAGTTATTGGTCAATATTGATCATGACTTAGTGGAATGTAGAATATTACACTCAATGCAACATAATCAACAAAAAAAATAGTCAATGTAAGTGGTATAGAAGTTAATGCTATGTAGCAGAGATCTTTGGTCAACATAGTTTGTATAGCAAAGCTCTTTGATCAACACTGTTAGATAACCACATTTAAGAAGAGTCAATCAAACAAGGGTCAATGTTGAAGATCTGGCGTGTTGATTCACAAATGATGTTAAATTTACAGTTTGGCCCAAACATTGTCTTTTTCCCCCTCCTACAATAGTGCTGGTCAAATGAGAGAGTCAATGATGGAATGCCGCATTCATGAGGATCAATTAATGCTATCTACACATGTTCAATTGAAAACAATAGCCTAATTTTTTTAAATGGTGGTTATAAGTTCCCAGTCTGCCAAGACAATATCAAATTTGTATTGGAATTCATTAGAAAACAATATCATATTTAGTAATTGATGGTGTCATACTCCTTTCATAGATCAATTTTGTAATTTTTGTTGTTTTTCTCTTCTTAGAATGTGGGGCTCTTGCAGGGTATGCTTAGGGTACTGCCCGGGTGCCTAGGTTCTTTGTGGGTCCTTCACAAAAGAACCCAGAGAGAACCCAGGCGCCTAGGCTGTACTCTAGTTGTCCCCCAAGGACGAACCCAAACTAAACCCGTACCCGGGTCAAATATGAAGGACCCAGTAACTTAGACAAAAACTCATTCATTGTTTTGCCATTTGTGCATTTTGGAAGATTGCTAGTATTTTTTTCAAAGGAGAACAATTACAAAGTGCTTGGGGGAGGATTCCAACTTGCACAAAGGACATCTAAGGTAAGTAGTTTAATTATTTTTTAAAGATTTTTAATGAATTTTTTCATTTTTATTGAAAATAAAACATTTTAGGATTTTTCAAAATGTATTTTAGTGTTTGTTTTGAATGTTTATTACTTTTATTAGTTTATACATATTGTAGAGTTGCATTTTTTCTTTAATTTAAATTTTTGTAATTTCTTATAACAACAATCTATTTGAAATGGCTACTAGTTCAAGTTTAGTTGATGTAGGAGCATCATGGGTGTAGGGGCAATCTTGCATCAACCAAAAATATTTCTTTGTTTTTCTATTGTTTCTTCCTTGTTTTTCTTGTAGAAGTAGAGGATTAGATTTTGAATATTTCCTGTGTTCATGGCCAACTAAAGATATCAGCTTGAAGAAGAGGCAAATGGGTGTCTACATTTCAAGTTTGGGGAAGATTTGATGAGAATCGGCTAAGTTATTGTGTTGCAGACTTTTGGGCTGCATTTGCACCTTTGCGGAACCTTTAGCCTCATCTAGATGCCTATCGGATCCCCGTTGAGTCCCTTGGACTTCATTCTTCCATTGACCGCTAATGCAGATTGAGTTTGTAGACTTTTTGACTCTTACCAATCCTGCAAAACTTCCCTACTCAACCAGACTTATCCAGTTCTCCCTCATTTTTCCGCAATCCTAATGGACATCTTTTCCCCGCATTCCAATGACCCTCATTCTCTCATAAGGTTCCCTTAGGTGAGACTTTTCCTTGCATCCGGACCTCGTTCGGTTACCTCCCATTTTCCTGCATCCAAATGACTTACGCTTTCTGGAAATGATCTCAATACCCCTCAAAATCTCACAATCGCTCGATTTGACTTATGTTTCTCCAGAAGAATACTGATGGGGGACTTTCTATGCCAAGTGGAAATATTTACTTACCCCTTGGATTTTTGCAATCATACCTAGAAAGTTGGAGAACACCAAAGCGATAGTTGTAATGGCTTGCATGCAAACTTCATGGATGAATGTAATCTTGACATGTGTCCCATAATGCCTGGGTGTGGTGTAACCAACCTTTCTCCATGACATATGTTATAAATTAGGTTTTAATCTCATCTAGAAAAGGGCTTTTGGTGGAGAATCTTCTATAGAGATTGTAAATTTGCATGTATAGTTAGAAGATTTTGATGAGCAAAAGTTGCAAAAGCTTGTTAGGTTCACGTTTGAGCAGTTGTAAGGCTTGAGAGCCAAGGCCAATGAAGGCATTGTAAATAAATGTATTCATGCACCTGAATAAAGTGTTTGTTTTCTAATAAATGTGTTCTTTTGTGAATTGTGTATGTTTTGGCTGCATGACTGGGAAATTTGGTAAGACCCCTTGGTCATGACCTGCATCATCAGTGGACCTTGTGGAAAATAAAAAGTTTAAATATGATCAAGCATCTTCTTTATGGAAATATGTTACAATGTTTGAACAACTTCCAAGCGATGGGGTTTTTATTTGGAATCGTGATCAATGTAGGATCCAATATAAGAGCTCATGTAGTTGAGTGAAAGCTCACTTATATGCTATGAGTAGGCGTGGAATTACAATATGTGAAGGGTCAAACAAGAATCATGAAAGGTTCCCAACCCAAATCTGATCCAATTTTTTTGAGTTCAATTTCTGATTTGACTTTGACCAGCGATAGGGAATTTGTTTTTCTGTTTGTTTTTGCTGTTTTATGAGTTTTTTTGTGATTTTTGGTGGTTTTATGATTTTTTGAGGTTTAGTGCTTGATAATTGCGAAAAGGAAATAGATGCTAAAGGAATATAAATGACTGAAATAAAATTATGAATTCTGATTTTCTTAGGACAACAAATGTAATTTTCAGATTTAATGAAATTGAACCACCAATTACATAGAATTTGCATACGTGGAAGCCAACGCTCCATTTATTGAATATTTAATTGCTGGAGCCAAAGCATATGCAATAAAGATCTGATATAAAGTTTGATCTGCTCCTTAGTGGTCTAAAAACCCTAATTTCCAGCTAGGGTTTGACTGAAAATGGCACCTAAATAGTATGGCCAGTTGGTGAATGCACTGAAATGATGATATCTCCTGATAAGAAGCCCCAATCTGCTATTATATTCTAATAACTCACTACTGCAATCAATTCTGAATGCAAATTAACCTATGATGAAGACCAATGATGCCCAAATGGAAACCCTAGGTAGATTTCCCTATTTGGTGAACTGGGTTTTCGTCCAATTCACTATCCTCCAAGGGATTTCGTCCTCAGAAGACCTGTATGCTGCTGAAACCCTCTTCCAGAGCTCAAACCTACAATTTGCTTTTGTCAAAACGAGAATAGAATGCCCAAAAATGAGCCCACATATTGCTTTATAACCTCCCATGAGCTTTTTTAATAAAATTCAATAAAATAATCCTCCCAAAAGGCTAAGCCCATCTTGAGGGTCTTTCCTCATCAAAAGAAAGGGCCACTTTTTAAAAACAACTTTGAGTTACTAAGAAGGGGGCACTTTTCACTATTCTCTTTATAATTTTCTGTTACTATTCACTTTTTACTATTCCATTAGAGCAAACTTTAATATTTCCAATTTATCCCTGGATTCATCAACTGAACTCCAAACTAAAAGGCTCGTAAAGCTCCCAGCTAAGCTTCACAACCCTCAGTTGGGTCCCCTAACCATTCTGTTGACCTACGGGAAGCCTGATAGTAGGCCAACCTCTGCTATAGTCTGAGTTGCCTAAGGAAGGGACATTATAGTCCTCCCTTCCCGGAATTGCTTGCCCCCAAGCAACTGCAAAGTTGGATGCTGAAGTATCATCTCTCCTTCCCACGTGGCATACTCCAACGGCAAGTCCCTCCATCGTACCAGATACTCTCTGATCACTCGGCTACGCAACCTCCTCTCCTTCATGTCAAGAATCTCTGCAGGTATCAAAACTAATCGGCCCTCCTCATCAAATGGGAGCAAAAAAGGTGAAGAGACAACATGCTGTCCCAAAGCCTTCTTCAAACAAGATACATGGAAGACATTATGTATCTTACTCTCGGGAGGTAGCTCAAACTCATATGTGACCTCACCAATCCTCCTCAATACTCTGAATGGACCATAAAACCGAGGCTTGAGCTTCTCCGCCCCACTCCTCTTAAGTGTTTTTTGTCGGTAAGGCTGTAGGCACAAGAAAACCATGTCTCCAACCTCAAAGGTGAACTCAATGTTGATTTGCATACATCTTCTGCTGATTTTGTGCATGCTGAATATTATCCTTAAGTGCCTTAAGGATATCTTGACTGTCTTGTAACCAATCATGAGCTCTAGGCGCTCTGCTATCACCTAATGCCAAGTCCACAAAAGATAAGGTATCATAACCATACAACGCTCAGAAGGGAGTCATACCAATCGACATGTGATATGTAGTATTATAACAATACTCGCCCAAATACAACCATCGCACCCAAGCCTTCTGCTGCCTTGAAACATAGTTACACAAGTAACCCTCAACCTACTTATTAACTATCTCTGTCTGTCCATTCGTCTAAGGGTGGTAACTAGTGCTCGGTGTCAACTCTGTACTTGCTAATCGGAATAGCTCCTGCCAAAAGATGCTCATAAACCTGCTATCCCAATCATTGATAACCTCCAATTTGCTGAAGTACAAGATCCTAGGTCCTCTTCCATATGTGCACAATGAAGCAAACCCATCCATATCAATGTAGGTGTCAATCATGAAGATGTAGATGCCAAACACAAATGCATCCATCCTTCTTTATTTGCTGTCATAAATCAGATCAGTAGTATGCAATCTGATAATATCATCCAAAAGGATATCAAATGTGTCCTCCAAGGTGTATGGAGGTAGGGAACCATCATTAGACCCATTCTCAACAAAGACAGTGATTTCCATCACTATAAACTGTTCTAAACACTGCTGTATCAAAATTGAAATCACACATCTCCATACCCAATAATGAAGAATCACAATCAAACCATGGAGAATAGTCTATCCAAGAATCCACATACTCCTATATGGAATCCTCATCAATATAAAATTGTGTCAACTCAATGGTTTGTCCCTGCCTATCAAAAGGAACCAACGTACCTTGCAGATCTGAATTACCCCCATCTACATTGCCACACACATGCATGTCATCAATGGCTGGCCCATGATGATCAAACAAAGCTGATTGCCTCATTCCTTTTACCATCTCTAGATACTGTTTTGCTTGACTAGCAATTAGCTTAGCCTTCCTTGCTCTCACTAGCCAAATGTTACACTTCTCTTGTGTCTTTTCCACATCCTCAAAGGTCTGATATACAAAATCAGATTGTGTAGTGCCCTGTTTTTCAACATAATTACCATAACCAACACTCCAATTTTGTATGCCATCATTAGTAGACCACAAGTAACTATCATCCAAAGGTGCTAGCATGTCTATTTCATGAGATTGCAAAACCATAGGAGTGCTGTCCTCAAACATAGCAGGTATAATGTCATACCAATCCATAAATTTGTCATCAATTTCAACATTCAAATGCTTACCATCAAATGCTGGTTCAATACAAGCCTCCTCACATGCAAACGGTAGGTCTTCATGAAGCACATCATGACCCAAAGCTATCATTGATTTGGCTGCTATTTGATGAAGCAAGGTATACGTGAGGGCTTTCATAATCACTTGTTTCCCATCATGTATGAAACTCAACTCCATTTCTTGTAAATCTTGGATGACCCTTTGTAAAGAATGTAGCCATTGCATACCAAGTACAATTTCATTGCCCTTCAAATCAAGTACAGGGTGTAATCATCAAAGATAATGCTAAGCTTACTTACTTTCTTGTTGCAAAGAATAGTAAGTCCACCTACTATAGTCACATCAAAGCCATCAAAATCTTCACAATGCAAGCCTCTTTTCTTTACCAAACCATTGTCAATGTAGTTATGTGTAGCTCCAATCGCATTGTGATCTCTGTCCTCCATATGCTCAATCTCCTCACTAACCAAAATGATTGGATCCTCACATGGGATCATTGAGTGTAGTGTCTTAGCCGTCTCATGATCATCGATTGTGAAGGACAAGAAACAACATGCTTGTGTGTGAAGCCCTCATAGATCTTTATCCTCTCTCCCCTTATGGGTGGAGGGTCATCAACTAAATGTGTTCCCAACTAAAGAGTATGAGCATCATGGCTGCGAGTTAACTTCTCTTTCATGGTCCTCGATGCAAGTGCAAAGAGGTGATCTCTATCTGCAAGAAGGTGCACATAGTTGTTTTTCATCTTGATCAAAGCTTCTTGCAACACTTCACGATCCTGGGGCCTATTTTCCCCCCACAAATCTGCCACCATCTCATAAATGTGATCAAAATGGGATAAGGCTGCCATGATCATATCCTCCTTCCCCTTCAGCTGATTCATCAAGGGACGTGAATGATAGGACTTGCCTTCCTCACGCAAGATCTCAGCTGTACCATCATGTTCATTGACATATTCAAACAAGGGATTATCATGATAAGAGTGAATTGACATCATATCAATAGACTCATGCCTCTCTACATCTGCTGATATAGGATATTGGAAAAATGAATTTCCCATCACATACTTATCTTCCCACTTAGGATGACTAGGATCATTATCTCCACAATCTTCATTGGATTCAAACTCACATGAGGACGCTACACTGCTGTTCAAACTCAAAAAATTTGAATGCTGATCATACCTTTCCAAGGTGCCTTGGTTGTCTTCTCCTGCTTCTCTCTTCATAGTGGGTGACTCCTCAAGAAGTGTTGGTCTAGGAGGAGTAGCGAGCTGAACACAATATGTCTCCTTAGCTGGTTTAGGTGTCCCTGTCATGTCCCTGATTTGGAGGCAGAGTAATTTAATTAAATTAATTAATTAAGTTGTCCAAATATTGATATTTCATAAGGATGACTAATTGATTATTTTAATTAAATTAAAGTAGAGATATTAAATTAATTATTTATAAAGTCATTCTAATAAATTAATATCTAAAGGATGACTTTATATTTAATTAGTTTAATAAAGTGACTAAATAAAATAATATATCCTAAAGTCACTTGTGATATTCTAGAAGCTTCTTGGTGATGTGTTATGAAAAGTATAAGAAGAAGCTTTGGCTATGCATTTGGGCATCTTGAGTTGAATACATCTTTTCTACTACATTGGTAAGCTTGAATGCTTGGCAAGTTGGTTTTCAGTCTTCGTTTGTGAAAGACCAAACCTAGCCGATTAAGTGCCAATTTCAGTTGTGAAATATCAACCCTAGTTGGATGTTGGAGGAAGTTACTTCAGACTTTCTACTTGTGCTTCATTGGCAAAATTGTGTGGCCTTTGGCCAAATTTTGGAGGAGATGATTTTATTGAAGGAGTTTCAGTTATTAAACCATTTGAATTTGGTGTTAGGAAGGCGAATTGGAAAGGATAAAATTGGTGCGACTATCACATGTAAGTTGGTTCTAAGTCGTGGCCATCTCATAGCTGGGCGGCATCTTGTGTGGTGCGATTTTGTTGAGAAGGGCAGGGAAAATTCCAAATAAATATCTGATGGAGTCGTTGGGCATCATAAAGATCAGGCGCAACATTTTTAGATGAAGATATTTGGCCTAAGAGGAGAATTGAACTATTTTGTTGTTGTTGCCAGTTCATTCCAGGTTCTCTACTTTGCACATGTTTTGCATTAGGAGTCATATAAATGTAGTGGAAATATCTGCTGTCATAATCAGACATATTTAAGCTTTATATTTCAGTCATTGCATTAGCTGTAATCGCTGCCATATGACAGCTGTAGATGCACATTTCATATCAGCATTGTAATAGCATCAATCTTATTATAAGCCAAGAGTCTTGGCACATATCATTGTAATCAGTCAGCTATATATTAATTCAAGGAGAAATAAGGTTGCACAATATTTGTTTGTCAATATGTCAATTGACATGGCTTCACATATTGATCATTAGTATGCATGGTAACTATTTGTAATAATGTCTAGGAGCATTTCTCATGATATTTCAGTCATTTGCATTCATTAAAAGGCTGCATATAGCTTTAGTATTGCATTCTCTTCAATTTCAGTCTTTTAGATTATCTTTCTCAAGTCATACCAGCATCATTAAACTTCAATCAAAGACCAAACTTCAAAAACAAGTTGCAAACAGCAAGTACAGATTTCGTTTGCCAATTGTTTGACAATATTCCTTGAGACCAAAATCAGCAAGTTTAGGTGAAATTCCTCAAGGGATATCTCAGTCCCAAACCTACTAGATGCTTCCATCTCTATGGCGGCTCTGTTTTTATATTCCCACCAACTCCATGGTGTGAGGTTTATGATGAACCACACATTGTCAAAGTGGAGTATCTTCCCATTTGGCGACCTCCTAGTCTCTATGAACAGCTCTTCAATGCAATGAATCTCAAACATCCTCATCAAATGCTCTTCTATTGTAAACATGTGTGTAAAATTAGGGGAGCCAAGGTTATTATAGGCTGCCATACCATGTACAACCTTGGGAATTATGATCTCTCCTTCATGTTTCTTGACGGTCAGGGATCCACAAGTTGTTCCATCATCATCAACCAACGGATGTAATGTCAAGGTACATAGAGACTCCTTCTCAAGTGGCTGATCTTCGTGCTCAACATGAAAACCATATGATTCGTCTTCCTCCAAGCTATGGTCTTCACATGATGACTGAATTTTGCTCTTCTTATCCTCATAGGTAGGCTGAAACACATATTTGTTCTCTTCTTCCACCATAGGGCTGTCATAAGCTGACTTATTTTTGTTCTCCTTAGGATGCAAATCAAATGGTAACACATCTTCTTGCCTTTCTTTTGCATACCCTGCAAGTGGCAGATCCATTATGGTGTCTTCTTCAACTTCATGGTCCTTATGAATGTCAATACCTTCATCCATCCTAGGGCTTCCACATGACTGAATTTTGTCTTTATCATGAACATGGATAGGCTGAAACAAATCTTCTTTCTCTTCTTGTTCTTGCACATTTAACTCTTCACCTTTCCCAATGCTTTCTTTACTATCCTTTGATATTTTGTTCTTTTTCCGTTGCTGATATGGACTTGAAAAATTCAAGTCATCTTCATCCTCATTCGGTATACCCACATTTTTTTTGTAAAGGAAAGGATGTCTTGTATCTTTTTAGGAAGGGAGCGATACTTATGGTAGCTGCTCATAATTGCATCATGTGTTGCCATGGCATGAAGTCTCTTACTTGTACTTGTAGCTGGAGAAGAAACCTTAGAGTGCCCACTTTTCCTTGAAAGTGAATCATCTAAACGTTGCAATTTACGATTGATCTGTTGTTGTGTTTGTTCAAGGTCTTTCATTATTTTCTCCAGACTAGGTGCCTTTTCCTTCTTTGGTAGAGCAGGAAGGAAGGTAGTGTTGTGACCTTTTCACACATTGCCCCATTGCAAATGAGGACGCCCTGTTTTTGCTTTTTGCCTTGGCATCGCAACTGCTTATCACTTGTCTTTTTACAATGAGGTCATCATTTTGAGAGTTTCAAGTCAGTCTTTTGAGAGTCATTCGAGCCAAGTTGAGAATCCATGCCTGAATCAGTGCGTAAACGTCATGGAAGGGTTCAGAAGGTCCGGGAGACGAGGATTGCCTGTGCTTTGGGCCAATTCGGACACTTCCTATTTTTTAGGGAATCTGCTTTTTTGCTTTTTCTCTTTTTCATTTTTGGCATTTTTGGACCAAACGGGGTTCCCTATTTTTTAGGGATTTTGCTTTTTCTATTTTTAGAAAGTCAACCTTGGTCAACGGGTCAACTTTCCATCCTTAGAACCAAAAATCAACCAAAAAATTGAAAAATCAAAGTAAAAATCGAAAATTAATGCAAAGATCAAGCAAAAATCAGGAAAAGCATGGAAAAGCAAGGGAAAAATCTAGAAAAATCAGTTGAAAATCATGAGAAAAAAATAAAATAAAATCAACCCAAAGGCATGAAATTCATGGACAAATGTGCCTAAGTCTAGAGAAATTCGCCCTTGCCATGGAGTTGAGAGAATGTCCAGCCATTAACAAAGTCCGCCCTAGAAAGAAGGGAAGGTGAAGATGAAAAGTTCGCCATCAAGAGAGAATGTCAAGCCATTAGCAAGGTCTGTCCTTAATTTGAGGGACGTGGCATGAAAGCAAGGAAGTCCGCCCAAGCCTTAGTGAGAATATGGCATGAAGTTTTGGAAGTTGGCCCTTAATTTGAGGGACGTGGCATGAGAGCAAGGAAGTCTGCCCCAACATAATGATGAAATGGCTAAGGCATAATGAAGTCCGCCCAGCCTTAGATAAAACTTGGCATGCCTTCTCCAAAGTCCGCCCAAGCCTTGGCAAGACATTTGTGAAGTCCGCCTAGCATAAGAAGAGGGAAAATTGAAAATTTTGGCTAAGTATTTGATGCCTTGGAAGGAAAATTCGAAATTTGTCTAAGTATGGAAGCATAAGAAGAGGGAAAATGTGAATTTTGGCTAAGTATTTGATGCTTTAGAAGGAGAAATTGCGAATTTTGGCTAATTATGAGAAGAAAGGCAAGTGTCAAGGAAGATGAAAAGTCCGCCATGCCTTGATGGAAGATGGATTAAAGTTGTTGAAGTCCGCCTAGGCCATGGAAATAATTTAATGAAGTCCGCCTAGCATAAGGAAGGGAGAAGAAGTTGAAATTTCGCCTAGGTATTGACACCATGGGAGTAAAAATTTATAAAAAAAAAATAAAAAATGGTTTAGTGTCAAAGGAGTAATGGAAAGCACATGTTGAAATCCGCCTAGACATCAATGAAATATGGAAAGAAAGTTGTGAACTCTGACCTAGATATGGAAAAGACAACTCCAAAGTCCGCCCCAAGCTTAAGAATGGATGGCAAATACATAAGGAAGTCCGCCATGCCAAAAGCAACATGGAAAGATATTCATGGAGTCCGCCATGGAAGTGGAAAGAAATTTGTCAATTCCGCACAGCCTATCATGCCTTGGAAACAAATTCACAAAGTCCATCTTGGAGATATGGAAAATAGCACAAAGTTCTGGAAGTCCGACCTGACTTTGAAAAGGAAGAAGGTAGAACATTTTGGAAGTCCACCAAGGAGTGGAAATACATGAAGAAAGTTTGCCTTCAAGCTTGGAAAGAAAACTCCAAAGTCCGACCTTGGCAAGAAGACTTCAAAGATTGCCTAGACATCAAAGAGAACATGGAATAAAAGTTTCAAAGTCTGCCATGAAGATAAAGAAATTCCAAGTGTTAACAAAATGGATGGACATCACAAGCAAGAAAAAGTCCGACTTACCTCCAGCAAGGAATGTCCAGACACAGGCAAAGTCTGACATGGCCTTGTTGACGTGGTTTTTGAGACCGCACCAACACAGAATAAAGTCTCCCAACGGATGCTCTATTCTCTCTTGATTAAAGTATTCCGCACGCTAAGATTGCCAGAAAGTTCGTGCGTTCAACTCCAAGGTTCTTTCAGTGCGAATAGGCTCAGTTTGGCTCGATGTGATTTTGCTGGTATGTCAAGGGGACTTACACAATTGTTCGACAGTCAACAGCAGACAGCAGACTAAGGGTTTTCACGTAATTCGAAGGATTTGGCAAATGAGCACAAGTTTCCTAAAGCTAACTGGAAATGAACTGAATTTAAAAGGGTGTAGGGCCTAAGAAGTTTATCTTCTATCTAAGGACGGGACGTGGGATCAATCTTGACAGACTTCGACCAGACTCTGCTCCGCCTCACGTCGGACAACTTACACAAAGTCGGTGCAATCTTCAAGGGAGTGACAAAAGGTTTTCAAATTATAACTCAACATGTAAGCACCATCAGAACGACGCATACAAACACATGAATCACAATCGAAGTTAAGTTTGTAAAGTTTTCCAGTTGACCACACAAGGCAAACCTGCCGTCAGCAAGCCGCTAGTGGTATGGATAAAAATGAAGTTGCCTCAATTAACACCACAAGTCCACAACTAACATCTACTTGCATGATAATGAAAACTACTTTACTTTAAGCTACTTCAAGATGCTACGTGAATTGGAAGGACGAAGAAGCCTCAACAACTACTCACAACAAAGAAGAATTCACCATCAATGAAAATTCTTTTATTATGAAAGCATACATGACAACTTCTTACAAAGTATCCAAAGGGGAAGACTTTCCTTCCTTTTCAATCTAAACTACTATGCTAAGATATTACAACTAAAGTACCTCCGCTCTACTCTTTAGTCTGACGTCTAAATTCTATTTCTAATGAGATTACAAATGAGGGGGACTCCCCCTTTATATAGCTAGCCCAGTCCAAAAGACGGCTAGGGTTACAATCGGCTGGATGGCCTAGATTGTGCCACCTCAGCCCTAAACAAGATTTGCCCTAAAAACCGCCACAAAGGAGAGGGGTAATAAATGCGCCATAATGTCCACCATCATCCTTCTAGAAGATTCCGTTTGCAGACGCGTTCACACTGTTCTTGATCTTCTTCTTGGCGTTGTTCTTTGACTTCTGCCACTTGAGGGTCTTCATCTTTGTCACTTGAGTTATACTAAGTCTCAACACTTAGCCATTTTTCGCAACTTTTCTTCCTCTGAGGTTGAAATCTTATCGTGGAGTATTTGCTTCATCACCTTAAGTCATCATCACTTGGTCTCGACGTTCCTCCTGCAAAACAAGCAAGGAGAAGGGTATTAGAACACTTCATAACCTAAATTCAACTTACTTACCTGATTATTATGCTCAAACTTCCAAGTGTTCATCGCCTTTGCGTTCAAATTCTTCACGCCTTAGCCAGATTTTCAATCCATCCTCTTCAAGGGCGTATCATCTTTGACAATATCAACTTCAACTGCATCTTCAAGAAATTCATTTCACCTGCTGGAGCTCTGACAACCTTGATTTTTTTATTCATCTCTGGCTCAAGAAAACTATCTTCACGAAGAATTTGAGCAAATTCACCTAGGCAGCTCCTTTTCAAATTCATCGTCTGGAGGATTTCACCTTGAAAACACATTTTCTTCATTTTTGCCTTAGAAAATTTTCAAATTTCCCTTAAGAAATTCATCAACCTGGTGCCCACTTAAAATCTTCATCCCAGAATCCGAAGCGAAGCATGGAAGACTTTAAAATCAACTCCTCACTGATAATCTTCGATACCCAGAAGATGATGAATCCATGGGTACCCAACGAACGGGTTCATTTAATTTTTTTGAATTTTTGGACCTTAGAAAATTATTTCCCTGTGAAATTTAAATCCGTTCTTCACATCTGTGAAGATTTCTTGTTGCTCTGACTTGAAAATATTTTTGAATCCATCCTGCAATGCTAGCATCTTCATCTTCGACAAATTTTACTCATCACAGGAAATTCTTATCACCCCAGAGTCCAGGCGCATTTTCTAGAGGAAGAAAATATTTTGCCTTAGAAAATATTTTAATCATTTTGCACTCTGAGAATTTGCCTTAGAAAATTTTGTTTCATTTGCCAGTGGTAGAGATTTTATCAACTTCATTTAGAAAATTTTACTCATAGAGGCGCCTTGCACATTTTATTCTCACTTGCCACTTGCATTTCACTCCACACTTAGGAAAATATTCCAACGCCTTAGAGAAATCTCTCACTCACCACCTTAGGCGTATATCATACTTGAAGAAAATCACGCCTTGGCATTTATCTTCATACTTCACACGCCTTAGGAAATTTTTCTAACACCTTATAACTCCCATCACCTTTGGCGCCTATAGCATGCAAGAGGGAAATTTAAAATCACGCCTAGGAAAGCATCTATCATCCTCCACCTTGAGCGCGCCTAGTATTTACCTCACATTGACCACGCCTTGAGGTATTTTCACCTTATTCACCACCTTCATTCACTTTCTACACCTTAACTTGGGCGCATTTGAGCTAGGGAAGAGGATGACTCTTCAACTTCTGTTTTTTGTCTTGACTTGAGGTAGTTTGGGCGCATTTCACCCCTTGAGGAGGACGAACTCTTTTGACTTGTTGACCCTCTTCCATCTTGAGCGCATTTTTATGTATGAGAAGGATAGGCGCATTTAGAGGGGTGAGGAGGATATCTTTCATGCCTTAGAAATTTTTTTTTTTGCTATCAACCTTGAGCTGGGCGCATTTTGCTATAGAAGCAGGATGATTTTTGTTGACTTCTTTGACTTTGTCACCTTTGGGCACATTTTGGCCTGTGTGAAGGATGAACTCACACTTAGAAATTTTTTCAACCTTCTTGAGCTTCCCTGCTATTTATAGTAAGTTCTCTGAATTTTGCACCTCTGAAGCTCGGAACGGCTTGAAATTTTGAACATAGCATCCTCATAGCCTCGTTGTCCTGTCGGCACTGCCATTTTTAGTCATCCTGCTATTTTTAGCATGTTTCTGAAGGTGGTTTACTATAACAGTAACCTCATGTTTCGAAATTCTCATGCTCCGATCGTCTTGAAATTTTAATGGCGCCTCACCACGTGACTCCGCCGCGGCTAACACCGCCAAGCATGCACTCAATTCTACTATTTTTAGCCGCTTTCCAAATTGACTCTACTATAAATAGTAAGTGCTCCGCTTGACTTGAAATTTCACCAGATACCAAGATGCCGACGCGCAAGTGGGTTTACACCGCCAAAATTCTCGGGATTCTTTTTACTTCTATTTTGTGCTCAAGTTTGAAACACTAATTCGCCCGCCACATGCATATCAAATGAACTCTGTTTGCTCTCGTTTCTGTGGCACTGCGATCAGCTCGTGATTCTGAACTGCTGGGAGGCGGCTGCCGGGACATACCTGCTAAAAATAGTAAGTTCCTTACTGAGTGAGTATCTCCGTTTGCATGTCACACCATCGCGAAGCTCTCGAAAAACCCACCAGGAATCACCCGACATGCAAAAGAAACCCTGACATGCAAACCCTAAAAATAGCCTCGGAAGACTGAATTCTGAAAGTGATCGTCTCGTTTTGCATGTTATATCATCGCGAAGGTCTCGAAATACCCAGAAGGAATATCCAGACATGCAAAGAAAAACTCTGCATCTGAACCCTGAAATTTGTCCCGGAAGCCGGACTGCTAAAAATAGTAAGTTGTCTGTTTTCGCTCAAATTTTGCATACGAGCAGCTTGATACGCTCTGAACACCGTGTGACTGTTGGAATCTCAAAAATACTAATGGATTGTCCTGAATTTCACACTTTCTAAAAATAGTAAGTACCTCGGAATCCGATGAAAACTTGCTGAGAACCTGCGGGAAGCATACTGACAATAATGTTAAGTTCAATTTTCAATTTATTCACTTTATTCAACCTCGGACTGACCAGGAACGATGAAACCCTAATTTCAGACTTGGCCAAATTCACGTTGAAGCTTGCAGACGGGAACGTCCCCAGAAAGCAGACCATAGAAAAGAGACAGATGGAGAGAGAGAGACACAAAAACCAAAGCCAAAAAGACCAGAATGGAGCAAAATTAGGGGTCCCCATGTGAATGGGGCGATGTGTGGAAAAGGTCACAACAGGCCTAAGAAAGAAAAATGTTTAAGTATTGATAAAGTTCGCCCAAGGAGAGGATAAGAAAATTGGCTAAATGTTGAATAGTCCGCGTGAAGGTGTTACAAAATGAACTTGAATAGCCAAAATTTGGCTAAGTATGGGAAGTACTTCATAGAGAAAATTCCAATTTCCTCCATCATGGCGAAAGCACAGAGGCATTCTTCTCCAAATTCAAGACACTTGAAAAAATATCCAGACATCTTGGAAGGATTTCATCTACAATCCCAGACCTATTGAAGCAATCCGGGCAACTTCTTGAAGGATTTCATCCCTTGAAGTATTAAAGACAAGCTTCCAATTAGAATTAGATGGTGACAAGAAGAGTGTTCCAAACAAATTTTCATACTTAGACAATTTCTTGACACAAATTGGATAATTCAGAGAGGAAATCCAAAGGAATGACACCTGCTCCAAGGCGAGACTTCCAATACAGGTGAGAAGAAGAAATCAAAGTCTCAAAGCGAATCCAAGATCAAGGCTAGGAAGGAACAAGCGCGAAGGACAGAGTCATCGACAAGTAAAGATATTCTAAGGCAAGCACGTGGAACAGGACCAAAGTAACCAAGGAAGACATCCAGCATGCTGAGGTGGCACCTCGTCATCTTCCAACCAATCAAATTGTCCCGAATCAACATGCAACAACTTTCTATTTTATTGTTGGTTTATATTTAGCAAAAAGGACAAGTGTCCTCGAATGTAATTCTCATTGGTCGAGAAGGAGTTGGTTGTGACAAACCCTAATTAGGGTTTTATTTTGTAATCTCGACCGTTGATCCTAAATCAATCTTGGCCATTGAATTGTAATTGGGGAGTGTTGTGACCTTTTCACACATCACCCCATTGCAAATGGGGACCCCCTAATTTTTGCTCCATTCGGGTCTTTTGGCTTGGGTCTTTCAGTCTGTCTCTCTCTGTCTATTCTTTTCGTCTAGTGTACTTATCATTTGACCTGGATTTGAATTTTGGCTAAGTCTGGAGGGCTTTCTGATGAATTAGGGTTTACAATCTTCAGACAACTTTGAGGTCAAATTGAGCTGGCTAATCAAATTCTGAGCTTAGCATTGCTGTTAGGATGCTTCGAGCAGGCCCCCACTAAATTTTCACTGAATTCTGATAACTTACTATTTTTAGTAAGTGTTCAATTTGGGGCATTCTCTCAGCACTTTTGAGGTCCCGATCGTTACACTGCATCCAGGACATGTCAAGCTATTTGTCTGCAAATTTTGAGCTGAAACAGACAACTTGCTATTTTTAGCAAGTTCACTTTAAGGAGCAGATTTTAGGGTTTATATGCGAAGTTTTTCAATGCATGTATGGAGATTCTTTCTGGGTTTTCTGAGACCTACGCAGTGATATAGCATGCAAAACGAGATGATGACTTTCAATGATTCAGGCTTCAGTGGCCATTTTTAGGGTTTGCATGCGAGATTTCTCAGCGCATGTCAGCATATTCTTTCTGGGTTTTCCGAGAGCTTTGCGATGAGGTAACATGCAAGCAGAGTTGATTACTTTTCCGGGACTTGCTATTTTTAGCCAATACTTGCATGTTGATCATTTTTCTAGGTTTTTCTGAGATCTCTCGGGCAGTGTGACATGCAAACTCATCTGACAGCTGATTGGTCACTTTTTCAGACGCTTACTATTTTTAGCAGTACCACTCCGGTAGCTGCCCAGCACTTCAGAATTGCGGTCACAAAAATCAGATCAACAGGAATTGGTGCTAGAAAGAGGGCCTTTCCAAGGATTCCTGTAGTTAACAGCCACATTGAAGTAAAGAAGGGATTTTCATCAAAAATAAGTTTATTGGAGAAGAAATATCATGAATCAAGATGGTGCTACCGATAGAGAGATATTTCCAGTATTGCAGCCAAATTTGGGATTCAATGACGATCAAGAAGACATCCTCTCGGGTTTGAACAATCTCGCGTGGAGGACAAAGAGAAGCTACGCTGAGTATATGCGAACTTGCTTTGTGTTGGAGGAAGAAGAGGAGAAGGCCATTAAGATTCAAGTTGCTATTGAGAGAGACTTGCTGAATCAAAGACAACCACTTGCTTCTGCTCCCGCACCTCGTCAATAAGCAACCACATCCTGGATCGTATTAGCTCATTCTCGCCAAACAAGTTGAAAAGAATTTTGAGGTCCACGCCAAGTTCGTCCAAAGAGTTTGTGGAGTTAGAGCTACCTACTCGAGCGAGGAAAAAGAAAGAAAGTCATTCAAGTAAGGAGTTTAAGTCAAGTGAAGAAGTATTGTCAAACGAAGAGGTTCAGTCGAGTGAAGAAAGCGGAGAAGAAATTTCAAGTTTATTCTGAACTCCACCAAGTGCTTCAAGGTTTGCCCAACCAAGATCAGTTCAATTTACTACACCGGTGTTCATTTAGCAACATCAACCTGTCCAACAACAACAACCGATTCAAGCTACTGTACAACAGCTAGCCCAAGTTATTGTATATCAGCGGCAACAACTAGTTCAAGCAATGGCTCAACCAGGAGGTCAACCAGCTCCAAATGGTGCTACACGGTTGGTTACCAACCCATCTCCGCTAGAGTTTCCTGATTACCATGACATGCCGAAGAATCCGGAAAATTTATGTACCAAGTTCATTGTCAATGATGTTAACCGCACAGCCGAGGACCATATCAAGATGTTTGAAGATCACCTACGCAGTAGACAAATTGCTTATGCGGACGTAGCTTGTAGACTATTTCCATATTCTTTGGGAGAGGAGGCTCATTTTTGGCTCATTCACCTACCAGTGGGGTCTATAAGATCATGGGAGCAGATGAAGGAAGCCTTCATCGGAAAGTTTGGTATACCAGTCACCCCTATAGAGCTTTATCGTCAATTTGTAGAAGTGAGAAGACAGGACAAAGAGCCCATCCATGCATTCAACAATAGGTTCCAAAAGGCCCTCACAAGGTTACGCGTTCCTTATGTTGTTGCTGATGCTCAAGAAAGCTATTATTCAGCACTTGATCCTTTGACTGCAATGTTTGTGAAATCTCACCCCACTCTGGCGAACATGAATCAAGCTTACGCTAAAGTTGTTGAAGTAAGTCAAGGTTTAGGACAGAATATAACTGGACCCTCACTATATATTGGCCTAGTCACAACAAACAATCAAGTGCCAACACTCAGCTCAACATGGAATCAACAAGTTCCAGCGCTAAATGCAATTCCACAACCAGCTTATCAAGTGCAAGCACCATCAAGTCAGTTAGTTCTCCATCCTGGGATGCCTTTGTCCCAGACGCAAGCAACACAGCCTGTTTATCTCCAAAACACAGTGCCGTCAGTGAAAACTCAATAGGAGAAAGATGAAATAAAAGATTTAATAGAACAAGTGAAGAGGCTGTCAACTGAGGTGACTTACCTCAGAAATCAAAATAATCAAATGCACACTATGCAATGAAATTATTAGGCACACCAAGGTGCTAATCGAGGATATCAAAATAATCCTCCAAGTCATCAGGATACCCATCAAGGATATAGTCACGAAAACAGTTATGGGTATAGAAATAACAATCAAGGATTTTAGAAGAGTCTTGGAATATAGGGCCCAACAATGGAGGTGTCCCGTCACCATTGGACAATCCGCCAACTCTTGAAAACCGTCCTATAGATAGAGTTTATATGGCCGAAAATGCCTCGTCAGGATGGTGTAGGTTACATAACACGAACCAACACTCTGAACTTCAGTGCTACGAATTCCAAGTTGTGGCTGGTATTCTCAAGAGTGAAGCAAGGAATACGAAGGCCGCAGAGAACCCTTTAGTTATAGGATATGAATTAGTCCCAGCACCCAGATATGATCAGGCGTTGATAATAGAAGATTCCGATTTCCCGCCTGAGTTTCAAAGTTACACACCCCCACCAGTTGATCACAAGATTCCATCAGCTTCAGCGAACGGTCCTGTGGGGATGCCAGAGTGTCAAATACCGTCAGAAGTTCATGCCACGTATGCATCACCAGAAGAGCCTCTTCATAGAGATGGTTATGTTTTTCTGCCTCTCAACAACAATGTCTTGGTAGAAGGAAGAAGGGAGGTACAAGCTTTTCAGACTACTAGAGGTGAAGCTCCTAAAGTATATCAGAGGAATTACCACCAACAACATGAACCTCTGACGTCATCAGTACCTCCAAATAATTTTACAACTCCCCCGCATCCCAACACAAGCAATAAACCAAGTTTACCAAGAGATTCTCCAGAGTACAGGCGACATAATGCAACGCAGGGCAGAGGTGGACAACAAGCTATTTAGCAGCCCATTCATCAAGTTGGGCAAGGACAAAAGGAGAGTATTCCTAGAGAGGACGTGAAAAGACTTAGCTCTTATGTACTAGAAGAATTCAAAAGGATGAAAGTTAGTCTCCCCCTACATGAGCTAATGAAGATTTCAGAAGTAAGGGAGACCATTCTAGGAAGTTTGAATGAAACGCCTATTGTGAGGAATACATCCCAAGATGCAACCAGTGCACCAAGAAATCCTCCTGCTGTGAAACAGTCTTGTCCCGCACAGAATACAAATGTGGTAGAAGAGGTGCCTCATGCGCCATTTAACACTTGGGAGGCTTCGCAACAACCTCAAAATTTCGTAGGTATGGTACAAGGTTCTTCAAACACTTCTGAGAAGCTAGAGACAAAGATTAAGGATAGGGTTCAGCCTAATGTTCTCATAGAACATAAGAAGAATCCAAAAGAGGTTGACCGAGACAATCAATCTCAATTGGATAGAAAAGATGAAAAGAAGAGTGTTTCAGCAGATGAAAGGAGAAAGCTGGTAGTCTTTTATCAGGGAAAGGATGAGCCAGCCCCGTTTCTTGTTTTAGTTAGAATTTTTGGAAAGTTATTGCATAACTGTTTGATCGATTCCGGTGCATCAAGTAATGTCATGCCTTTGAAGGTATGTGAGGCGTTGGGTTTAATTCCGCTCCAGACCAACAAGAAGGTGACTCAGCTAGATAAGACTGAAGTTTCAATTGTAGGAGAGTTGAATAATATCCATATGTAGCTGGCAGCGGATCCTAGAGTTCAGAGTCGCATTGACATATCATTTGTGGATATACCTGATGGTTATGGCATACTATTGAGCAGAGATTGGTCCAAAAAGCTAAATGGATACATTGCGACTGACTTCTCCCACATGTGGTTGCCTTGGAGAGGGATTCCGAATCAGATAAAAATTGAAAGTACACCACGACTCAGATTAATGATCACAGAATGTGGTGAAAATAGTGATGTTTTGTTCGTGGAAACCGATTTGGGTTCATACAAACCCATCAAGCAAGAAGTTCTCATATTGCAGAGTTAGAATGGAGAAAAGTTTTTAGAAGATGCACCTGCCTTCACCGAAGTATTGATTGAAAACGATTCGAGTGGGAATGAGAATGAAGGGATGTTTGGAGATTCTGTGTTCAAAGGTGTAAAGCAAGAGACAAAAAATGCCTCCATCGAAGACTTATTGTTACCCAATTCATGTAGAGTTCACAAGGCTTTCCATTCAGAGAGTACAGGTGCCATGAGTAAGATCTCCTCGGAGCAAGTCCCAAAGATGATTCAACAAGTCACTTTAGAGGAAGAATGTGGAGAAGTCAATAAGAGAGAAGACCGGGTTCAAACTAGATTGTCCCAATTGATGCACTTGGAGGAGAAAAGGGATGAAGCTTTGGAAAGTTTGGCCAAGCATCAAAGAGTTATGAACAGACGGATCGACAAATTGTGGTTGGGCCCTTGTCAAGCTTATGAGATCCTAGGAGATAATGCATTTAAGTTACAGACACAAACAAGAGAGGATATCCCGTTGCCAGTCAATGGGCAATTCCTCAAGCATTATTTCCAAGCTTAGGTTCCCTCTGGGACCTACTTTGTAACGTATTTAGGTTAGGTTTGTTTTTCTTGTTTTCGGTTTGTTCCGTTTTGGTTTTGGTTTGTTGCCCTTTGGGATTTTGGTTTGGCATTCTTCCCTTGAGTTGTCCGCTCAAGTGGTTTTGGTCTGGAATGGGCAAAGATTTTGCAGTTTCCCGTTGTGAAGGGGTGATGATGGTGTTCTTTTCACAACTTGGTTTCTTTCCACTGGGATGTATGGATTTGTGCAAATTTTGAAAAATCAAAGTTGTTTTCCTCTTGTCATCATCCAGTCTTGGAATAAGCTCGTCTGGGGAGGTTAACCCGTTATTGTGTCTTAACACACGAATCCAAAGATCTTAAAGACCCTACCTATCTCCACTCTGAGTCATTTTGGTTTCTTGGGAAAGGTTATGGCAAGTGAAAATCTTGCGTCTTGCTTCAGCGCCACTACAATTCTCAAACCCATTGTTGGTTTCATTGCCTGCTAGCCAATTGAGGAATTGACGGAGAATCAAAAGGAAAAGAAAATGTGCTTAAAAGAAATATCTGAAAAACAAAAAATGAGAAAAAAATGAAAAAATGAAAGAAGAATATTATGAAATATTGGTTTTGGGGACATGCGAGTAACTCCACCGGGGCTATGGACGCCCGGCCGGCAATGGAGCAATATTCGTGGGAATTGTAGTGACAACCTCGTCGGGGCTATGGACGCTTGATTGGCAGCGAGGCAATGTCCAGGATGCTTTTGAAGTTAAGGTATTTATATAACTTGCCATAGCTGATTCCAGAGGTCAAGATGGTTCAAAGACGGAATGAATGCGCGAGGGCTTTGGATGAAGGTGTTTTGATCCAATATCGGATTCTTCTCCCCTTTTGAGTAAGTTTCCTTTTCCGTATGATGGTTTGAGAAATGTTGACCAAGGTTATATTCTTAAAAGTGTTTTTCAACACTTTCCTGTGGAGTTGCCAAATGTTGTGACCTTTTCACACATCGCCCCATTACAAATGGGGACCCCCTAATTTTTGCTCCATTCGGGTCTTTTGGCTTGGGTCTTTCGGTCTGTCTCTCTTTGTCTGTTCTTTTCGTTTGGTGGTGTACTTATCATTTGACCTGGATTTGAATTTTGGCTAAGTCTGGAGGGCTTTCTGATGAATTAGGGTTTACAATCTTCAGACAACTTTGAGGTCAAATTTAGTTGGCTAATCAAATTCTGAGCTTAGCATTGCTGTTAGGATGCTTCGAACAGGCCCCCACTAAATTTTCACTGAATTCTGATAACTTACTATTTTTAGTAAGTGTTCAATTTGGGGCATTCTCTCAGCACTTTTGAAGTCCTGATCGTTACATTGCATCCAGGTCATGTCAAGCTATTTGTCTGCAAATTTTGAGCTAAAACGGACAACTTGCTATTTTTAGCAAGTTCACCTTCAAGAGCAGATTTTAGGGTTTATATGCGAAGTTTTTCAATGCATGTCTGGAGATTCTTTCTGGGTTTTCTGAGACCTTCGTAGTGATATAGCATGCAAAACGAGATGATGACTTTCAGTGATTCAGACTTTAGTGGCCATTTTAGGGTTTGCATGTGAGATTTCTCAGTGCATGTCAACATATTCTTTCTGGGTTTTCCGAGAGCTTCGCAACGAGGTAACATGCAAGTAGAGTTGATTACTTTTCCGGGACTTGCTATTTTTAGCCAGTGCTTGCATGTTGATCATTTTTTTGGGTTTTTTTGGGTTTTTTGCAGGGTTACCCGGGGACGCGTCCCCCCCCCCCAAATCACCCGTCCCGGGTACCAGGGGACGGCTAGGGGATCTGGGACCGCCCCTTTTTGCAAAACTCTAAACGCCCCCTGGATCGGGATGGCTTCAGAAAATTAGGGACGGCCGGCAGCCCCCGGACGGCGGGGGGGACTGCCGCCCCTTTGTCCCGGCCGTCCCCCGCGTTTAAGCGCCAAAACAAAAAAAGCAAAAAATTAAAAAATAAAACCCTGCCTATGTGGCATACGTGGGCCCCACCATGTTTTGCTCTCTTAAGAATGAAAGGAGGCCTCTAAAAGTTCATTATTTTCATTTTGTTTGTGTAGGGAGCCAAGGGTTTGAGAAGAAAAAAAATTGCAGCCATTGAAGGAGAAGGAGCAGCTGTTTGAAGGAGGAGAGGAGGTTGAAAGAGTGTTGCTGGGAGTGCAAATCCATCAAAAAGGTATGCATTTTCTTTCACCATTATTTTTTTTTCATTTTTTTTGCAAAATATGAAGTTTGCATAGTCTGATTTTTTTTATTTTTTTCATTTTCAGTCAACATTTGCATTCTAAAAACAAAAAATATGAGCAACAGTGAAGGTGGGAGTGATAGTGAAGTTGAAATGCAAGTTAGAAGGCAAACTAGAGAGCAAATAACCCCTACCCAACACCATCATTCATCAACCAATTCCAAAACTATGAAGGACTATGCAAAACACCCAATAGACAAAAAAAAACCATTCCTTCAATTTGTGACAGCCATGGGTGAAAGACAAAAAAATTCAGGGGGGAGTAGGGTTTGGTTGTGCCATGTTTGTGAAAAGGAGTTTAGGGGCAGCTACACTAGAGTTAGGTCTCATTTTTTGGGTGAGGTGGGCCATGGAGTTAGAACGTGTCCTGCATTGACAGATGCACTATTTATAGAGTGCCAAACAATTCAAATGGAGTGTGATGGTGGGGTTCAAACTGGGTCTCCTTCTTTCCCAAGTTCACAATCGTCTATGCCTACTCCTACTCCTAGTCCTTCCACAGTTGGTAGTACTGTTATCTTAAGAGGAAAGAGGAAGGTGATTGGTGGTGATAAGGGAGCCTCAGTTGAGTCCATGTTTCAAAACCAAGCACGAGAAACCTGTGAATCCTCCATTGCCAAATTCTTTTTTGCCCATGCCATTCCATTTCATGTGGCCCGTTCCTCTTATTTCAAACAAATGGTGAAAGACTTAGTCACTGTTGGTCCTTCATTTGTACCCCCTGGAGATCATAAGCTACGCACCACCCTCCTAGACAAAGAGTACTCCAAAGTTAATGTGTTAATGGAGGAGATGAGGCAAACATGGATGAGGACGGGGTGCTCTATAGTGATGGATGGGTGGACTGATTGTAGACGTCGGCCACTCATCAATGTCATAGTCACATGCCCTGCTGGTTCTTATTTTCTTAGAGCCGTAGATTGTTCAGGGAAACGTAAGGATGCTGACTTCCAATTTTCCATTTTGAGAGATGCCATAGAGGAGGTTGGGGCTGCAAATGTGGTGCAGGTGATCACCGATTCAGCACGTGTGTGCAAATCGGCTGGGTTGATGGTGGAGGGTACTTACAGGCACATATTTTGGACCCCATGTTGTGTTCATGCATTGAACAATGCATTGAAAGACATAGGGAAGATGGATTGGGTGAAGAAAACGGTGGCAGAAGCTAGAGAAATTCAAATGTTCATTTGCAACCACCACACCTCACTTGCTCTTTTCAGGACATTTTCAAAGAAGGAGTTTCTCAAACCTGTTGATACAAGGTATGCCATTTACTTCATTTTGTTTCACTTTCAATTTGTATTCATAATCTGATTTTGTTTTAAATTTTTATTTTTTAATGAATCATTGAATTAATGAATGTAGATATGCCACCTACTTCATCCTATTGGAGAGGATGCTTGAGGTGCATGAGCCTCTACAACTGATGATGGTCAATGTTGAGTGGACTAGATGGCCTAATGCAAGTTCTACTCAAGGAAAGAGCATCAAACAAAAGATCCTCGATGATGATTGGTGGGCCAATGTGAGGTAAGACATATTAGATGGCTGATTTTCATATTAAATTTCTGATTTTAATATTTTAATTTTATTGTCCAATGTTCCAACTTTTGAAGTTTCTAACATGTCAAATAACTTGTCAACTAATTATTTTGAACTTTTTGTTTGCATTTTGCAGATATATTTGCTCCTTTATCTCGCCCATTGTAGATGTCATTAGATATGCTGATACAGACTCTCCTAGTCTTGGAGAGATATATGAGACATTTGACACTATGCTTGGGAAGATCAGGCAAGTTATTTTGGCAAAGGACCCCACTTTGGATTTATATGAGCAACACATTAGGCCCATTGTGACGCGGAGGTGGAATACAATGAACACCCCGCTTCATATGGCTGCCTTTGCTCTAAATCCAAAATGGTATGCACCAAGGGATGGTAGGGTGCCTCCATGTGATGATCCTGAGGTTTTAGATGGGTTCACACGGGCCATTGAAAAGATTTATCCAGCCGAGCAAGCTTCAATACTTCGGTCACAATTTCTAGACTTTGCTAATCTTAATGGCCCAAACTTGAGCAAACCACAGGCGAGGTTGGATAGAGCTATATTAGCTCAAGGGAACCCTATTGGATGGTGGACCTATCATGGGAGAGATACACCGCAGTTGAAGATACTTGCCACTCGCCTTCTTGCACAGGTTGCTAGTTCCTCTGCTGCAGAGAGGAATTGGTCCACATATGGCTTTATCCACTCTGTCAAGAGGAATAGACTTACCTCTAGACGAGCAGAGAAGCTAGTGGCTGTTCATAGTGCTCTTCGGCTTCAGGATCGACAGACTCCAGAGTATCGACAGACTCCAGCTCTACGGTGGGATATTGATCCCGAGGATGCGGCTCAGATAGATGAGGAGGAGACAGCTGAGGGCTTGGTTGGGGTCCCATTGGCTGAGGAGGAGCATTACGGTGGCAGTGACTCAGAGGATGACTCTGATTTTGATGCAGTTATGAGAGATGATTAGGGGCAGCAGTGCTCTTTGTTTATTTTGTAAATTTGTATTCATTATTGACATACGATATTGTATTTTGATTTTCATAGCAAACTAAAACTTTAAAACTATATGGCAGCAATGTAGCCTTTGGGCATTTTGATATAAGTTTATAAATTATAACTTGGAGGTTGTTTCATGATTTGTGTAACTGTATGTTAATTTTGAATGCGTATTGACTATTGACTCTATTGAGTATTGGCATAATGTTGAACACAAATGTTATATGTTAATGTTCTATAATGTGTATTATGCATGCCTTATTCATGTTATCTATTGACTATTTAAAATTTCCCTATATTTTTTAAATTTTCCCTATATTTTTATATAGCCGTCCCCTGCCGTCCCTAATTTTGGCCTCAAAAATCGGAAACTTGGGGACTCGTCCCGCCGTCCCCTGCCGTCCCCGTCCCGGAAACTTGGGGTAACCTTGGTTTTTTGAGATCTCTTGGGCAGTGTGACATGCAAACTCATTCGACAGTTGATTGGTCACTTTTTCAGACACTTACTATTTTTAGCAGTACCACTTCGACAGCTGCCCAACACTTCAAAATTGTGGTCACAAAAATCACATCAATAAGAATTGGCGCTAGAAGGAGGGCCTTTCCAAGGATTCTTGCAGTTAACAACCACATTGAAGGCTTCACTGCTTGCCAGCCAATAAAAGAATTGACAAAATATCAATATGGAAAAAGAAAAACTATAAATGTGCTCAAAAGAAATATAAAAAAAAATAAAAAATAAAAATAAAAAATGGAAACCCAAGCAAGTACTTCAAAGTTGAAGAACAACATCAAGGAGGAAAATCATCGTCGAGCACGAGAAAGAAGTTGCCGCTTTGGAGTCAAATCAAGAATGTCCCTGCCGTGCCAGTCAAAGAAATTGAGGCAGTATTGGCCAAACTCATCCAGTTTGCAACCGGATAAGGAACAGTGCGAATGCGTCTATGAACAGGAATCTTCTAGAGGATGGTGGACATTAATTGTTCATTTATTACTCCACTCCTCTTTTTAGGGTTAGGGCTGAGGTGGCACAATTTGGGCCATCCATTTGATTGTAATCTGGACCGTCCATTGGACTTGGCCAGCTATATAAAGGGGCATCCCCCCTCATTTGTAACTCATTAGAATTAGACAGTAGACATAGAGTAGAGAGACAACTTAGAGATAGCTTAGTATAGATTGGTAATGTAATTTGAAGAAGGAAAGTTTTTCCTTTGAAAACTTTGTAAGAAATTGTTGTGAACACTCTCTCAATAAAAAGAGTTTTCATTGATGGTGAATTTCGTCTTTTGTTGTGAGTAGCTAGCAAGGTTTCTTCGTCCTTCTGATTCGAATAGTAGCTTGAAGTAGAGTAAATTTCATTTCATGCAAGTAGATAGTAATAATGGAATGTGGTGTTTGATCTAAGCAAGCTTCGCTTATCCATACCACTAGCGGGCTCATTGACGGTGTGTTCGCCTTGTGTGGTCAACTG
This sequence comes from Sequoia sempervirens, assembly GCA_007258455.2. Taxonomy (NCBI): domain Eukaryota; kingdom Viridiplantae; phylum Streptophyta; class Pinopsida; order Cupressales; family Cupressaceae; genus Sequoia; species Sequoia sempervirens. The sequence continues at coordinate 16,043 of VDFB02283663.1, read as the reverse complement.
GAAACATTGTTGGCCTAACTTCAATCATAGTTTGAATGATGGTATGCGTCGTTGTGATGGTATCTTCTTGTCAAGTGGTGGTTTGAATATCTTTAGTCACCTCCCTTGAAGATTGCACTGACTCCGTGGAAGCTGTCCGACGTGAGGCAAAGCGAAGTCCGGTTGAAGTTTGCTGAAGTTGAGCTCCATATCCCGCACTTAGAATAAAATTTAGACTCTCTAAACCTTGCCACCATTTTAAATTCCGTACTTTCTGGTTAGTATAGGAAACCCATGCTTCGTTGATAAATCTGTCGAACTGTGAAAATCCCTTTCTCTGCTGTTGAACAATTACGTAAGTCCCCTTGAAATACCAACAAATCACATCAAACCAACTGAGACTATCCACTGTATGAAGGAACCTTGGAGTTGAATGCATGATCTTTCTAGCAATCTTAGCATGCAGGAGATTTTGTTCAAGAGAGAATAGGGTAGCCGTTGGTAACTTTATTCTGTGTTGGTGCGGTCACGAAAAACACATCAACAGGGAGCCTATAAATTGAGCTCGCCCCTCATTTGTAAGGTGTGGAGACAATGTATGAAATTGTTGCATTAAGACTATTTCCGATAATAAAAGCTCTTACGCATGATTTGCTTTGAACCACTTTTATTGTCAAGTAGTGAGCAAGGTTGCATAACTTCTTCTACTATAGATTAGAATTAGATTACAATTAAGTAGAATTTTCTTTGAATGTTTGTTAAGTGAATGCGAGATTGATCGTATAGATTAAATGGTGAAATATTGCTCATACTTTCTTCGGATGGATGATTTTCATTCGATGCGTAAAGTTAGCCTGAGCTTGTGATTGTGGATGCTTAACTTCGGTCTTATTCGAGGCTTGAAAATTATAAATCACACCCTTTGAAGATTGCACCCACTTTGCGTAGTTGTCCTAGGGAGGCGAAACAAAGCGTGGTTACTCTTTTCACCTGATCTTTACTGTCTCTTAAATTCCTAGGCGTAGATTAGATCCTCTAAACCCTTATCTTTTTGCACCTTTTTTTTTGAGATCCAAACTGAAAGTCCCAATCGAAGAAGCCTTTAATAATAAATCTGTCTAAGTCCTGAACTTGTGAAGAATTCTTTAATGTAAGTCCCTTTGTGTATTACCAGCAAATCACAACGCCCATTGAGCTTATCCACATGTCATGACCTGACGAAAGAAACCTTGGAGTCGCCATATGATCTTCTCGCAATCTTAGCATACGCGGTGACTTTGTTCAAGAGAGGATAGAGTGTCTTTGGACATTTTATTCTGTGTTCGGTGGATGATAAAATGTACACCAATAGGTAGGTAACAATCTTCCATCCTTAATTCTTGCCATGAAACTAACTCGCTGCCCAAACTGAAAAGCAATTCAAACTGTAGTGTACCCAACTAATTTCACCCATTAGGTTGGCAGGATTGTGGCTTTGATACCACTGAAAGGTTCCCAACCCAAATCTGATCCAATTTTTTTGAGTTCGATTTCTGATTTGACTTTGACCAGCGATAGGGGATTTGTTTTTCTGTTTGTTTTTGCTGTTTTATGAGTTATTTTTGTGATTTTTGGTGGTTTTCTGATTTTTTGAGGTTTTGTGCTTGATAATTGTGAAAAGGAAATAGATGCTAAAGGAATATAAATGACTAAAATAAAATTATGAATTCTGATTTTCCTAGGACAACAATGTAATTTTCAAATTTAATGAAATTGAACCACCGATTACATAGAATTTGCATACCCAGAAGCCAACACTCAATTTATTAAATATTTAATTGCTGGAGCCAAAGCATATACAATAAAGATCTGATATAAAGTCTGATCTGCTCCTTAGTGGTCTAAAAACCCTAATTTCCAGCTAAGGTTTGACTGAAAATGACACCCAAATAGTACGACCAGCTAGTGAATGCACTGAAATGATTATATCTGTTGATAAGAAGCCTCAATCTGCAATTATATTATAATAACTCACTGCTGCAATCAATTCTGAATGCAAATTAACCTATGATGAAGACCAATGATGCCCAAATGGAAACCCTAGGTAGATTTCCCTATTTGGTGAGCTGGGTTTTCATCCAATTCACTATCCTCGAAGGGATTTTGTCCTCAAAAGACTTGTATGTTGCTGAAACCCTCTTCCAGAGCTCAAACCTGCAATTTGCTTTTGTCAAAACGAGAATAGAATGCCCAAAAATGAGCCCACATATTGCTTTATAACCTCCCATGAGCTTTTTTAATAAAAGTCAATAAAATAATCCTCCCAAAAGGCTAAACCTATCTTGAGGGTCTTTTCTCATCAAAAGAAAGGGCCACTTTTTAAAAATAACTTTGAGTTACTAGGATGGGGCACTTTTCACTATTCCCTTTATAACTTTTTGTTACTATTCACTTTTTACTATTCCATTAGAGCAAACTTTAATATTTCCAAATTGTCCTTGGATTCATCAACTGAACTCCAAACTGAAAGGCTCGTAAAACTCCTAGCTAAGCTCCACAACCCTCGGTTGGGTCCCCTAACTATTATGCTGACCTACGGGAACCCTAATAGTAGGCCAACCTTCGTTATACTCTGAGCTGCCTAAGGAAGGGACATTACAAATCGATTGCCAAATTATGGTGTTCATTAAGGAACATGAAGCTTATGCGATGAGTGAGAAAAAATGAAATCTCATCCTTTAGCAAAGAAAACATTGTTGAAGCCACCTTTAAATTCGTCTTCAATAATGGCCTCCCAACATTCTTTCTTGGAGACAATGTCTATTGGTTAAGGCATTTCAAAATGAAGCAAAAGATATTATAGATAAAAAGATTTCACATTGCATTTACGCCAATGGTCTTTCTTTCAACTTGGTGAGATCACCATATTGGTAGAAAAGGGTGGCAGCAATCAGTAACACACCCTCTAGTTACATAGTTGGGTATGAACAAGTGCACACCACTTTATTGGCAAAAGATTTTTTTTTGGGTAGAGACATCACTAAAACAAATTAAGGATTCGTGGATTGAAATAAGAGTCTCCATTGTTTTTGATGGATGGAAAGATTGCAAAAATTGACCTTTAGTAAATGTTAATGCAATATTCCCAAAAGGGGCAATGTTTTTGAAGGCAAGTGATTGTGAGGAGCAATACAAGGATGTAAAATTCATTTCCAAAATCTTGATTGAGCCCATAGAGATGGTGGGTGCTAATAACATTGTCCAAGTCGTTAGGAAACTACAAGGAAATAGGTGCTTTGATTGAGGAAAGGTAGATGCACATTTTTGGACTTCATGTAATGCACACTCCCTTAAGTTGGTGATGCAAGCAATTGGAACTTAGATAGAGTGGATGAAAACTAAATACACTGAGGGTCTCAGGAGATTCAAATGTTTGTGATAAACCATCATCTGTCACAAGGCATCTTTAGGACTTTATCGAATTTGGAGTTGTTGAAGGTAAACTTAATTTAATTTATGTTATATTTACTTACATTTTAATGTATTATTAACTTATTTTTTATACAACATTTGGTTGCTAAGATTCAATTTGCGTCACAAACAATCGTTTTGAGATGACATGTGAAGGTGTGAGAGGCATTGAGGGCCATGGTCATTAGCCACCAATTGAGTATTTGGAAGAGGTTATATTTAGAGGGCCCAAAAAGTCAACTCATTGAGTGGACTATGTCTTGAGTTTCACTGAGCCTATCATGGTTGTGATCAGGTTTGTTGATGTAGATTGGCCATGTTTGGGTGAAATCTATGATGGCATTGACTCCACGATAGAAAAAATAATGGTCATAATAACTCAAAAGGAGAGTAACCCTGGAGAAACATTTATTCAAAATGTGAAAAAATAATTCATAGCTGCTTGAACAAGATACACACCCTTGCATCTCTTTGATTTTGCATTATCTCCCAAATATTACATCGCAAATACATTCTTTACTAGGGAGAACCACACCATATAGAGATAGTGAAGTTGCTAATAAGTACAATATAGCATTCTGAAGAATCTTCTCATATCTAGAAGTGGTGGATAGTGTTAGAAAAAAGTATGGCAAGTTCATCTCGAGATGAGATCATAGTATTTGTGTTATTCAAGACCAATACAATGAAGATGCTCATACATGGCGGTATCTTAACAAGAAAAATATTTTTTTCCTCAAACCTCTTGTAATCAAAATTTTATCACAAGCATTTTTTATCTTTTAACATTCTTAGTACTTACCATTCTTTTGCATTTGTTATTTTAAAGCTGTATTGAATTTCTCTCCAATTTCAATCGGTTGCTAGTTCTTCTTTGGCTGAATAATAGAAGAATTGGTCTATATCCATTCCAACTTGCATCTCCTATCACATAAGTTGACTACAAGGAAGGGGTAACAAAGAATTGGGATATAACCTTTGAGTGTACCAACTTGGATGCATCTATTGTAGAACTTGCTAAAGTGTAGATGATGATGAGGCTCCTAAACTTGATGTACCTATTGGTGGTGGCACTCCATTAGCTTTTGGTTCAGCATCATGGTTTTGATTTGGGTGCTTTCGATTGAAGATTGAAGACCAAGATACAGATTTTTATTGTATCATTTTCAAATTTGGTAATTGTAATGATTTTTGTTTGAATATTGATTGTGAAATATATATATATATATATATATATATATATATATATGTTATAGCCATACCCAACCATACTGTGCCAAAGATTTTTTTTCTGTATTGACATACTTGAACCTTGTACATGTACCCAACTCCATACTAAAACTAGCAACTTAGTTCAAATACAATGAATCAATACCTTAGTGAACTATAAGACTCTAATCATTATCCACAAAGGTCAAGGAAAAACTCCTTGTATGTAAGCATGTTGCATTAAATCAGATGCAAGACACTATCTCCAACCACGAACTTCTCCACCCTCCTAGAGGTAAGTTTGTTTCTCTTGATAGTGGATGAAGTTGTATATAGATCAGTTCGTCTTATCAACAAAAGAATGAGAAATTTGGGACAAGAGGCAAATGACTAGTGTGGTTGTCAATTAATGAGGCTCATGCATAGGCCACCATAGTGTTGGGTCCTATTGGGTCCTCTTGTACCATAGTCTCCCTATCCAAGTTTGTCTCTTTTGGATATCCGCTAAGTGTGGCAAATTTGGTCCACTCATGACAAATGGTGCTTACATCCTCAACATTATACATATTTTGAATTTCCTTCATGAAGCTTGCTTTCACCTCAATTAAGGGACACTCTACTAAGCCTTTACATGTACCACTTCAAGATCAATGTATAGGCAGCCAAGTGCAAGGGAGTGTTTAGCTTCTCCCACCTCTATTGAATGAAAAGCTGAATGTGTTCATTATAAAATTGCAAGGTGAGGTCTTTCACTTCTACAAGGGCTTTCATTTGGCCAAGTATGTTGTCAATGCACTTATAAACTTCTCCAAGATTGGGGGCATTAGGATCATATTTGATCATTGTGAAAACTAGAAGTAGAGATATAATTGGAGACAATTTATTTGGCATCAACCCAAAACTATCGCTTTTTAACACTTCTTTCACCCTCTTCCCTTGCTCCTGATTCTACTCATGTCGTGACCTTTAGTTGCAATGGCTCTTGCAACTCAAGTATCTTCTCCAAGAGAATGAAGTATGAGGCATATTTGTTTCTACAAGATTTAGAAATTCCTTCTTGGAGAAGGTGGTCTAGAATATTGCATGTGATGTGTGGTGATTGTAGATAAGCATTTGCACATCTCTCACATCAATAACTAATCATTTGATAAATTTTTATTTTCCCCATGTCTCTAAATGCATTAGTCATAAAATGCACACAAGGAGTCTATATTATGTTTGTAGGTTGTCCCAACCAAGTTCCCTACTACTTTGCACATGAATTGCACTGCATTCTAAGGATTAACACTTCAATAGCATCTTTGAGGATGTGAAACTAACACTCTACATCCTTGCGATGCCTTGAACAATCAACAGCCCTAAGGAAGCAAGTTCCCTTTGTACACATCACCATAATATTGATGAGTGGACAATGCCTAATAGCTATCCACTCAGCATGACAATGTTGCATCCAATGGATGTATCCTTCATTATCTCCATATGATGGGTTTTACTTTTCAGGGGAATGCTTTTTCCCAATAAGCAAGAAAGATAAACTAACTAAACAACTTAAAGGCAAAGAAGGGGAAACCCTAGGTTGGCTGGTATGACATTGCAACTTTCAAATTTTCTAGATTAAAGCTTGAAAACAATGCTAGGATAAACTCAAAGTTTTATCTTTTTTAAAATACACTTTAAAATAAAAGAATGTGACTAGGGTTTGTATACAAGAACTTCATCTAACATAAGAAAGAATTATTCTTGATAGATTGTCTAACACACATATTAGAGAAAACTATTTATCTCAGCCCACATGTGCATGAGATAGATTAAAATGATTAAAAGGTACACCACATTACAGAAAATACTTTTAGAATGGTTGTCATTTCAACATAAGTAACAACATAAATAAAAATAGTACGGGAACATAGATCAGCAATACTAATTCCTTTATTGATATCAAAATTGCAGAGCACAAAGACTCTTGGCTTCTATACAATACATATTAAGTCTCTTGAAATTTTGGAACCCTTTTTGCATTATAAATTGGAGTATGTATGTCATGTCCCCAATATCGTAACCTATTGAAATACAAACACTAAATAAAATAGATATCAATTTAAATATTATTATAATAATATTATATCATAAGATAAAAACAAAATACATATTAAAATAATAAATATTAGTAATTTAATTATAATTCTCACAAGATAATATTATAACTAAATGCAATATTATAAATATTAAAATATAAAACAATTTAAATATTGTAATCATAATAGATGATAAAATTAATATAAAATACCAAATATATAAATAATTGTAATCATAATTATCATAATAATAATTATTATAATACAAAGTAGAATAATTGGTATTATGAATTGTAATTGTTATAATAATGAAAATATTCACAAGAGACTAACAATATCTGAATATGACTATAGTTAAATAAATAAATAATAATAATCATAAAGCACTTGCTACTTGCATCGATCCCTAAAGAGGCATTGACTCCTAAATAGTGAATGACTTCATTTACAAAAGCAACGATCCTATGTAAAAAGACAGCAAACAAAATATTAAATGCAGCGGTTCATCAAGGGATATGTTATTTCCCAAAAAGCAGCGATTGGTTACTATAAAAGTCAGCAATAAGGAAAGTAAAAAGCAGCGATCTTATTGTGAAGGGAATTAATATACCAAGGGCTGCGATCAGTAGTAAGTTAGGAGATAATGATTAGTAAGTGTAAGACTAACATTAGTGAAAGGGTGTGACCCTTCTCATTGGAGGGATATATGTGGGAATAGTTGTGCCTTTTCTAAAAAGGGGCATTTGATTAAGAAGAGGTGTGACTCCCAAGAAATGAAAGATATATAAGGGAGATAGATGAGGAGATTAAAAAGGGGAAGGAGGAAAATCTATATAAGCAGATTTAAAAGAAGTATATACAGATTTAATAGAAATATAAAGGAACATTAAAATAGAGGAAAGAATAAATAAGAAATTTGGCAATAAGAAATATAGGAAGACAACGGTAAATCTACAATAAAGGGAGTAATTATATATATATATATATAAGGATACTTGCAGCAATTATTAAGCCTTATAAGTAACGATGACTCTTTAATATCAACATAAGTAGATTATGAATTGTCCTCATGCTATGATCAAAGGTTGAAGGAGGTGAGTAAGGAATCAAAAAGCGTGGAGAGGTACAACAACTCAAGGTGATGTACTCACTTAGCAATAATATTTAGCATATTTTGAATATAAGAACTAAGTATTGCTAATCTGATTATTGATATAATGCTTTCTTTAATCTTATCATAATGAGAATTATTCTAGGAAATGATGAACTTAAAGAACCATTGATAAATGAAAATATATTTGATTATAGGCATGAAATAAATCTTGGATAAATGCAAATATATCTGATTGTGTAAAGATTGTCTGTTATGTGCTTGTAAACCTATTAGGATGGGCGAAACATGGGTGAAGTGGATTGCCTAAAAAACCCCACTTTCAACCCCTTAGGCCCTAGACAAGGTATTGGGCCTTGCAGCCCCTTAGGCCCTTGACTAGGGATTGGGTTATAGAAAGATGGGGGTCCCACCTAGGTCTCTGCGCCTTAGGCCTGAGATGCGGGATTGGGCAAGAGGAGGTGGTAGGCCTTAGGCCACTTGGACTCTATGGTTCCTCTCTCTTAATAGGACCAGTGTCTTTCGTGGTACTGCCATGTGTGGAGAATGTAGGTACTAAGCTGTTGGGAAAGGAGGATTGTGGTGAACAACCTCCCGTGCCTAACATGAAGGCTTCAGGGCGGATCCACCTATGGCACTCCTCTAGGTCTGCCTAACTACATTTATGATTATGTTTATATTTTGGATATCTAAATATTAATGCTAATAGATATGTGTATGTGGAAATGTTGTTAATATGGTGAATGCAGATTTCATTCCAGGATTATTTGATAGAGAGAATGTTCCTTGGGAAAGAAAGAAAACCCTAAACCTAATCAAGAAATGAATTCTAGGGAAAGGCCAGGTAAGGGACATTACAATGTATAACCTTTCAGTTTTAAACAAATAATTAAGAATAAGCACAAAAGATAGATTTCTTCTGATATTTATAGATTTGGAGTCACTTTGCTAACTTCAATAACTTAAGTTACTTTTTCAAAATGTAACATATAAACTTGTAAATTTTGAAGAAAAAGATCAAGACATTGGTCTTGATCAAGAAAAATTAGATTTCTTCAAATATTTCTAGATTTGGAGTCACTTGGCTAACTTCAATAACTTAACTTACTTTTTCAAAAAGTAATATATAAACTTGTAACTTTTGAGGAAAAAGATCAAGACATTGGTCTTGTTAAGGGTAATCATATATTTTTCTTGGTTCATCCTTGTTTCCTTCTAAAGATGTTCCTATTCCTAGAGACTATTGTTGGCATGGAGAAGATTTAGCCTTGTAAGATTGAAATAACTTGACAACTACAATAATGTACTTATACCTTGGTATGGCAACACAATTCATTCAAAGTCTCCAAATAGAATTTGATTTTTTGATTGTTTTTCTAAATCATTTTGGAAAAGTGCTTATTAAACAATTATTTATCAATCATGTATTTGAAATATCTTTTGATAGCACGGACATTAATAGGTTGAGATTCATTCTTTGTTTGAATATCAAAGTCAATGGTAAAGGAATTTGGCTTGAATTTCTTTCTTCACTCAATCACAATTCTTTAGGAGTTTACTTTGCTCCAAAATGGTTTGTTTAATTGCCAATAGTTTCCATTCCACACTTCAGAACCATAGCTTAGATTGATTCACCTCTACCTTCGAGAACACTTTCATAGAAATCAATATATTAACATCGGTCTCAACCATTTCTTTAAGATCTTATAACTCCAAACCATATCAACTCTTCATTTTTGACATTTTTTAATTCTTCTTCAACTTACTTCTTTTTGATGTCAACTTTATTGTATATTTTCTTGGCCTCTTCAATGAATATTAATCCATCTAATATAATCTATTCTACCCATCCTTCAATCAATTTACCATATGATTGATATTTGCAAATCTTTTCAATAACATCTTTATCAAAATCATTTTCAGACTGGAATTGTAGAAACCCTAGTTTCCTCTGTTTCTGAATCTGACTGAGTTTTTGTTTGTTTTTGCAATTTTTGATTTTTTTGGGGTTTTGAGCATAAATGAAAAGGTACGATTTTTGCAAATAAATAATATAAAATCTATAGAAATTCATACAACTCCGGAAATGCAATAATTTCTTGCCAATACTGATACTTGATCAAGATTTAAACTTCTGAGACAGATACAAGAAATATCTATTGACATGCAAATCTAAAACAAGATTTTTATTGTAAAAACCTGATTTCTGTAGCAGCAATGAATACTCTCCAGATGATGGTACGGCCACACCAATCTCAGCTTCTCCCTCTCTCCAAAGTTTGCACACTGATCCAGGGATGTAGGCGCCTCCAAAAAGGAAGACAGAAGACCAATAAGTAAGGCGTTTTGCCTTAGATGAAGAAACACGTCCTTTTCTGCTGGTACGGCCTGACAGTATGGTACGGCCTGCTGCTGCAATAAATGCAGATTGTACGGCTCCTTTAAAATCAATCTCTGAACTCTGTATAAGGTGCGCCTAGTCTGCAAGATGACTTCTGGACAAAGAACTCTCTGAAAACCTTGAATATTTATTTCCTGTGAAGTTCAATGATTTCCTCTGGATGAAGAAACCTCTGCTGGCAATAAATCAAGTGTTATTTCACACCCTCTGAATTGCTTCCAATGGAGATGGCTCGTTCCCCAAGGAATTCGAACTTGAAACCCTAAAGCTTCTTGCTCAGATCAAAGTTGATCAATTTCCAAACTCAATAATCACATAATGGCTCAATTCCCAATGCAACAGCTTAATAACCTCAAAAGTGCGATTTCCTCAATAATAGGGTTTCATTAAAATTCGCACTTTTAATTCTTTTTAATATTTCAATAGTCCCAGCCAAATTTTTATAATAAAATATAATTCTCAATTTGGCGACCCCCTCAAATAGAATCACTTAAGTTATAATTTAATATTATAACTTTATATTATAATCGTCAAATAATTAATATTTAATTAATACAATTAAATATTAATATCTCCCTCGTTATTCATCCGATGACTGATCCGTCAAGGACGAACAGAAGTGATCCTGAACACTCAAAGCCATACTGCTAAAAATAGCAGGGGTCCCTGCCAAAAATAGCAACTTAGAAGTCCGAAACGAAAGCCTCGATCAAACTCAGAAAAAGCCCAAGATGACCCTCTATCCAGTCCATTAGCCTGAGGGTCATATGATAGGCCAATCGTGCTCGAGATGTCGAAGGGGACATGGAGAATCAATAGCGGCAGCTATTGCATCTAGGGCCTGAGTTGAAGTATTCACAACTGATCTAAGTTATGAAGTCAAAGTTTGTTCCTATTGCTTCAATTGATATTTTGTGCATTTTTCTTTCTCTAATATTTCCACTAATTCAGTAGTTGAGACTTGGAATTTATGAATATCACTCTCAAGTGAGGAGGGGCCAAGATCTGCTTTGGTAACATTAAAATCTGCCTTAGTTGCTTTAACTATGTTTCCTCTTTACTATGGGTTTTGCAATTTCTAAATATACATTCCCAGATGAAGTATCTGTCATCAACCTAGATGTAGTTTTAGGCTTTTTGGATTTGGGAGGCTTTTGAAGTAGATTAGCAACAATATCCAATTGAGTGACATCTAAGTAAATTTTCTTTTCTTCAACAAAGTTTGTTGCAACCAAGAGGAAGAGGAACCATGTGAAGTGTCCGAGGTATTTGAAGATGAGGGAGGAGATGTAGTAGGTGGAGTCACAAATGGAGGGATGACATTATCAAGAGATGCATCTTATGGTGAAGGAGGAGCAGAGTTTGGTGGAATTCGAGCCATAGGAGGAGACAACAGAGGTTCATGTGGAGGGGAAGGGATGACAGATGAATGAGGTGAAGGAGTGTGAGAGATAACATGTGGAGGAGAAGAGGGAATATCAACTTGTTTAATAGGAGGGACACAAAACTTTTTGTTGTTGATTATCAAAATCATTAGAATCAATGGTAACTTTTTCTTCATGTTCCTCTTGAATAGGATTGAGCTTATTGTTCTTAACTTCCACCTTCTTCTTTTTACCTTTTGGATCTTCTTTACATGAATATTTGGAAACCTCTTTTTTGGGAGGATCTTCATCATTGTTTCCTTGAGCAACCTTTTGAGACCTAGTGGAGTATAAAGAAGAAATTTGAGAAGAGTAAAATCTTGCATGTTTATTCTCTTTTTTTGGAGTCATCTTTATTTGAAACCTTAGTGGCTGCTCTTTCAGTAGCTTTTCTTTTCACCTAATCCTTTGATCTCTGAGGTTTCTTTCATCAATACATTTGATTTCTTTATTTGCCCAATTAATGGGTAGGTTGCATTTGAATCTTCTGAAAAAAACAAGATTGATCAAATCTAACTCATCATCTTCAATATTCCAATTCAATCTGAAATCAATAATCTGATAAAGTGTATATCTCATCCAATCCCTTTTTTCGAATTCATAATCGTCTTCACAACCTTTTCAAAATCCTCAATTTTAGGACAATGATAATATTCAACTTGGAGATTTAAATTATCTTTGATATAGTCTTTGCTGTCAAAAAGGAATCTTGTAGTGTGAAAATTGTTGATGTTATTAGCAGCGTCGGGCTGCTTCTTCCAGATCCGCAATTGGAGTCAATTCAAATGTAGCATATCGGCTATTTGAATTGTATTTATTATATTCTTTATCTTGGCCGACTTGAGACATTTGAAGAGACATGTCTTTCATTAAATGTTATTTAATATTTGTTTATTTGGAAAGTCGTCACTCTTCATCAAGGCCGACATCTCTTCATGGTGGAGCGCGATTTCAAGAGGCACGTCTTTCTAAGAGGAGGCTGACATGATCATTTGAAGAGATGCATTACTCTTCATTTTGTATATATATACATTCACTCATTGCCTTGTATATTCGATATTCAGTTCGATATTATTCTTTGAAGTGAAGTGCGAATCATCTAGAGGAGGAAGCGATTTCTGTAGAAGTGTTTTTTGTTAGTGGCTGAGATCCATCAGTGAATTACATCATTGTGTTGCTGTGTTTGCATCAGTTTGTGGTGCCTCTTATTGGCCTTTGTAAAGGAGACATTTGTGTTTACATTTCAATATATAAGTGATATATTGTTGCTGGGTTTTTCTCCCTCAAGAGGAGGGTTTTCCCAGGGTATCTGCTGTGTTCTTGTGTCTGATTTTTGAATTAATTTCTGAACATTAATCTGATCATTAAAATTAACAAAAATACATAGTAAACTTTGCCAATGACCCTTCAATATTTTGAGCATTAGAAGAAGAACTGCAAGTGTAGTGACCCAATTACATAGAAAAAGAAATCTTGGCTTTTTTACTCTCTTTACACCTTTTATTTATTTCATGAATTTGTCTACAAACTTCTATAAGAGTAATTTTTTCACTTACAGATCTTGGTAGTTTGTAAAGATATCCATCAAATTCTCCAGCTTGAATATGAGAAAACCTTTGAAATTGGATGAAATAGCTCTCATAGGTAGTAATGAGAACTGCTGCTTTAAATGACAACCTAAGTCCAATGTTTCCTTAGAGCTTTTTTATTGTAATCATTATGAATGCATCTTTCACTTTTTTGAAACTTTTGTAGCTATGTGCTAGTTGCAGTTGCAGATAGTGATCATAAATTTGTGTCATGTCATCATACGTCCCTTTGGTGACAAGTTTTGGCCAAACTTTTATGCTTGCAATAACATAGAAAAGATAATAAGACATGTAAAAATGTTGACTCAACTCAAAGTAAGTTGATCATGTAACTTGCCACTAATAATATTGCCCCACTCAATGAATTGGCTCCCAACACATATAACAATGATTAAAAGATACATCCATTTGTCGAAATCTTGAGCATTTTCATTTCCCACCAATCTATGAAGAAAACCAATAATTTCAAAAATATCCTCAATAAAGTGAGATTTGTGAAGGACCTTTGGCAATTGAGACTTTATTTCTTTGGTACAAGAAACCAATTCTTTGTTATCATATTAGACACAAACTTTTCTTTTTTGTGAAATGTTGATATGCGATTGTTGTATCTATATCAGCAAATTTATCTCTAATAGGTAGTCTAAGTATAATTCCAATAGACACACCATCCAATTTGGCCACCAATTTATCATGCAGTATCTTTATTTCTCTAGTCCCCAAATTATAGTGATTTATACATTCTAAAACTAAGTTAGTACACTAAACTGTAATAGGGAAACTAGTTGCATCAACTAACCCACTTTCAAAAACCTTGTGTGCAATCAAACCCCTTTTTCTTTCATTATTTTCCAAAAATCATCAAGATTGAAATGACCATGTTTTATATCTGCAATTTTTGGGTGTGGTCTCCAAAACTGCCAAAAACTCATATCCCAAATATTTGTATTTCATGGTTGTTGTGTAAGTTATTGAACATAAGGAATGAACTAGGATTTTTAACAATATATAGTCAATTGGATCAAGAGGGATCTTATATTTTAATAGAGTATGAGGATAAAGGTTGAATTTCATAGAGGAACTCCTCTTTTCCTTTGTTTATGGTTTGATATTTCAAACCCCTACAAGAAAGCAACAATTTGGTTCACATTGAAGATAATTGGCTCATTTGGGAAGGGTTTGATTCAATCTGGGAAAGAAGTCTTGCTCCAAATGTTTGCACTGAATGGTGAAATGCATTGGACAAACCAATGAATTCAAACAATCCAATGAATTGACAATGAGATGAAAATGGGACAAAGATACCTTTTGTCATTTTGAATGCTTGTATTTTGAAGAGGAAAAGATGTCAATTCTGTGGAAGATTTCATGGCCTAGGTTGATGTGGTTTTGTGACCATGATAGTTTTGGGGCTGACCATCCGTTCTCTCTTGATCAAAGTATTCCATGCGCTAAGATTGCGAGAAAGTTCGCATGTTCAACTCCAAGGTTCCTTAAGTGCGAATAGACCCAGTTTGGTTGATGTGTATTGCTGTGTTCGTACGAGGGGACTTACACAATTGTCCAGATTTCTTGCAGTCAGCAGCTAATGTAGGATTTTGAAGGGGAATTCTCACGTGTATGATTTGGCAATGTGGTTCTTTTCCTAAAACTAATCAGAAATATGCTGAAAGTAAAGGGGGAAAGGCCTAAGAAATTTATACTCTATTCTAAATGCAGGGTATGTGGGGCTTCGTTTCAATAGACTTCAACCGGATTTCGCCTAGCCTCCGTCGGACAGCCTCAGCAAAATCGGTGCAATCTTCAAAGGGGATAGCAAAAGGTATTCAAGTTATAATTTAACATACATACACCATCAGAACAACGCATATAAGTATGTAAACCACAACCGAAGTTAAACACAAGATAATGTCCAGTTGACCACACAAGGCAGACTTATCATCAACAAGCCGCTAGTGGTATGGAATAAAGCGAAGCTATCTCAATAAAACACCACACACCAAAGTAAGCTATTTGCATGAATTAAGCTACTTGGATACGAAAGGAAGAAGAAACCTTGCTAGCATTTCATGACAAGACGAATTCCATCATCAATGAAAAGATCTATTATCATAAAATGTGTTACACAACAATCTCTTCAAAAGTTTTCAAAGGGAAAACTTTCTCTCTTCTCCAAATTATGCAAAATGCTCTACAATACTACACTATCTAGCTCTAATGCTCTCTCAATTCTAATTCTAATCTGATCTAATTCTAATGAATTACAAATGAGGGGGACTCCCCCTTTTATAGCTAGCCAAGTCCCAAAAGACGGCTAGGGTTACAATCAATAGAGTGGCCAGAATCGTGCCACCTCAGCCCTAACCCTAAAAACTGCCAGAATAGGGAGTGGTACATTAAATGAATTGAAGATTCCCACTCACTCCCAAAAATAGAAAAAGGCAATAAATGCTCCATATTCAGTCTTCTAGAAGATCCTCGTCCAGTAGTGTGTTCCCATTTGCCTCTCTCACTGCCAACTCAACAAATCTGCTAAACTGCGGCCTCAACCTCTGAGCTGAAATGGGTGAACACAATCTAGCCCCGAAACTCCCTAACACCGTGGTGAATGTTAGATTACTTTCGTACAAGATTTTCTCCAAGCAGCTAAAGGTCTGCGTGTTGCGGATCAAAGTGGAGAATGTAGCGATTATTCTCAAAGTCATGTCATTTTGGTCTTAATGCTGCGAAGAAAGGCGCAGCCAAACCCCTCAAATTATCAAAACTTATTTCAAATATGGCCTCAAAGGTGTTCTGAACTCCATC